>BLSH010468313.1:1823800-1836265 GCA_018402905.1 Glandirana rugosa | reverse complement strand
TCCACCTACACTGCCACGGTCACGGCCTAGTCAACCTCTAGGCTCCTACTCCACATCCACCCCCCTTCCTGTTTTTTTACTTGATTTTAATTTATTTTCCCTATCCCCATTTATTTGTAGGGCACTTGCCCTAGTTTGAAGATGATTTTAGAACAGTTATATGGCTTCTACCGTTAATTAATACTTTTCAGACACAGTTTGAAGATGATCCACATTCACCTCCATTTTTGCTTTTTTTATGTTTTTATTTTTTTAAAAATATTTACAGTTATTTCCCTGTCCCCATTTTTTTGTAGGGCACTTGCCCTACCCTTACCCCCATTTTACTTCCTTTTGCAGCCCTCTGGGGCTTTCCAGGACTTTCCTACAGCCATTTTTGTGCCTAAAAGTTCGGGTCCCCATTGATTTCAATGGGGTTCGTTGTCCGTGCGATCGTTCGGGTTCCGTCCGGACCCGGACCCGGACTTTGTCACGAAGTTCGGACGGACCAGCAGAACCCGAACTTCCAGGTGTTCGCTCAACTCTAGTTATGATGTATTTTCCTGTTTAATTCTGTTCCTGTTGTTTCCAATAAAACAAGAAGGGCTCAGCCATGTGCCCAGCACCATCTGACTGGTAAGAGCCATATCTCTGCAAAAGTTTTCCAACAATTATCTACAGTATGTCTATGTAGTGATTTAGGCTGGGTCCACAGCAAAAATGACTGCAGAAATCCACCTTGCGTTTGTTGTGTGTTTGTATGGGGCTTGGATCACATATGAGCTGCTACCAACCACCCACTGTAGCACACAGGGCATTGGCATACAAATCAGTGAGGCTTTTCCATATCTCTGCCTTGCAGTGCAGTATGTTACAGAAAATTCATGAATTTTACTACCTTCAATTTATCACCTCATCTCCCTTCTGAGTTGGTTTGTCTTACCTACTATGTGTGCACTAAGGTTGGGTGAATGGTTTGGCCCTAGCATGAGTTTGGGCCGAACATTGGCTGTTCGCCTCGTTCAGGGAACACCTGAATTTGCAGGGTGTTTGGTGGACGTTCACCCCGCCAAACACCCTGCAATGCACTGCAATGCACTGCGCAGTGCATTCTGCCCAGTCAGGCCACAGTAAAAAGCTGGTTGGTAAGGAGCGTGGCCGAGAAGCCGTCTGCGGTGTCCTTAACAACCAACGAGTCATTGACTGTCAATAGGCTTCCCCGCTGACAGCTGAATGAAAAAAAAAATTGCCGGTAAAAAATAAGGGAAAAATACATTTTTATTGGGGTCCCTCCCAGTCCATGCCAGAGCCTTCAGGCCTGGTATGGATTTTAAGGGGAGCCCAATGGCAACATTGTTTTAGAAAACGAAGTGGGGTGCCCCCCAGGGTCCATAACAGACCCTTATCTGAGCGCACAGCCTGGCAGGTCAGGAAAAGGGGGGGGGGCAAGGGAGCACCCCCCCCCCCCTCCTGAACCATACCAGGCCACATGCCCTCAACATGGGGAGGATGCTTTGGAGAAGGGGGGGGTAACTTAAGTTAGGTTAAGTTGTCCATAAGTAGTCATTAAGATCTCCAAGGAGATGTTTTTTTTAACTTGTGTTAACTATCATAGACAGTCACCAACTATTCATTAAACATTTTTTACTTAAAGTGGATGTAAACCCGATTCATAAAATTTGAGCTGGGCACATATATCTGCAGTGTTTTCTTATCTCTCTTCAAAGCACTGTGTCTCGTAGCTGTAGATCTGTTATCAGCCTGATAGGTTGTCACACATTCTCCAAGGCGGGAGATAGAAGTGTGTGACGGGGAGGTTGCTATAAATAGATTAGACACTGCTTGTCGTCTAACAGCAGAGCTATGTACATTGCTTTTTTCCTTTGCCTATGAGGAGAGAGGGTGTGTGTCTTTCCTCCAATCAACTGTCTTGGCTGTATGCCAGTGATCCACTCCCAGAAGTAACCAGGAAGAGAAAAAATTTAACACAATCTCCACTTCTAAAGGATATATACAGAAGACAGCAGATATACATGTAAAACTTATATAGGGAGATTTGTTTCTTCCCGGTGTATCACTTTACTGGGTATATGGAGGGTTTACTTCCCCTTTACTTGGGTAACTGTTGGGGTACCACACTAGGAGTTTATATGTCTTCCACATGTTTCTGTAATTTTTCCCCCAGGTAAATTGTTGCATGCTTTGGTAGGGACATTAGATTGTGAGCTCCTTTGGGGATATGTACTGATGCAACTGGTTCTATGTACTCAGTATATTATGGCTTAATATGTGAAGGCTATGCATTATTGTAAAATTAAAAAGGGGTTGTCTGGCTCAAAATGTTTTGCTTTGATATACAATGAAAAGTAGACATACCACCCGTGTACTGTGGGCTTTGGTAAGAACAAGAGATCAAATAGGAACATGAATAATCATGCAATAGTTACTAAAAGCGTTTGAATTTCATCCAAATAGGAAATGATATGCAGGCCGGTAAAAGATACATCACTGCCAGTTCACCCTGACGTGCATTCCACCCCAATAACCAGCAACGCAAAATACAACATCACAGCCTTCTGCTGGGGTTCTACATGAGTGGAGAGGATTGTTTTGGCTTAAATGTCTTTCCAGAGGTTCATCTTATACATATTAAAGAGAGATGTGCCAGATGTTAGCACATGGCGGGGAATCCAGACACAGGATTAGTTTGGGTCTAAGTAAATATTTGGACAAGAGATCTCCATTCATCTTTCCACAAGGCAGTTGGGTCTAAAGCAGTGGCAGTTAGCCAGGCTACTGTGAAGTGTTTGTATTCACACAGTATATGCAAGGGAGATTTGTAGAGAGGGATAAGAGAGAATTAGGGTAGGCCGGGGGAGATTCACCAACCAGATACCTGGCTTACTATGCTGGCTGTTCTGAGGATAACAAAAAACACCTATTTTATGTCTCTTTTTGGAGTATTGTAACAACGATATTCCAATCATCAATAATTCACATATAAATATTTCCTTGTTATCTCTTCCTTCCTCGTTCATTCTTACTTTTTATCAACACAACTCTTAAAGGGAAGCTGTAATGGTTTGGGATCAGTTTTTTTAATAAAATTTTTTGTATAGATTCTTTCTGTATACCCAGCCCATTTTTTTTATTCGCACCAGAACTCCCAAACATGGGAAAAATTTGAACCGCAAACTCTATTAACGTCTATGGGACCCGAAAAGTGCTAATTTTGAAGGCTTATATGCAAGTTATTGGCCATAAAATGGGTATGGGAGCCTGGCTAATGTCCCCGGGGACATGTATCAATGCAAACGTTGTTTTTTTCAGGAGCAGTGATTTTAATTATGCTTAACCACTTCAATACCGGGCACTTAGAACACTTCCCGCCCAGACCAATTTTCAGCTTTCAGTGCTGTTGCATTTTGAATGAGAATTGCGTGGCCGTGCAAGGCTGTACCCAAACAAAATTTTTATCATTTGCTCCCACAAATAGAGCTTTCTTTTGGTGGTATGTGATCGCCTCTGCATTTTTTATTTTTTGCGCTATAAATAAAAAAATACCGAAATTTTTGAAAAAAATTTTTTTTCTTTGTTTCTGTCACAAAACTTTGTATAAAGTACATTTTCGGCCACTGACAGGCACTGATACGTGGCACTGATATGCGGCACTGATGGACACTCATAGGCGGCACTGATAGGTGGCACTGGGCACTGATGGGCAGGTAGGTGGCACTGCTGGGCACTGATAGGTGGCACTTTTAGGTGGCACAGATGGGCACTGTTAGGTGGCCAGGGTGGGCACCGATAGGTGGCACAGGTGGGCACTGTAGGTGGCACAGGTGGGCACAGGTGGTCACTGATAGGTGGCACTGCTGGGCACTGGTGCATATAGCACTGTTAGGGATGGCACTGGCAGGCATCATACATGGGCACAGTGCCATCCCTACAGTGTACTGTATTGCCCTTACCTGGTGGTCTAGTGGGGGCTCCCTGGTGGTCCTGAGCGGCCTCCATTTTCCCTCCCTGGTGGTCCTGGGCGGCCTCCTCATGGTGTCCGGGGGGTTCCCTGGTGGTCCTGAGCAGGCTCCCTGGTGGTCCAGTGGGGTGATCCTGAGGGTGGCTGATAAACGTTCAGCGCAGCCCCCCCCCCTCAACAGGCGAGCAGCCGATCGGCTCTCCGCTGCTCAGGTCTGCAGACCTGAGCAGAGGAAAAGCCGATGAATGGCTCTTCCAGTTCCTATTTACACTGTGATCAGCCGTCACGGCTGATCACATGGTAAAAGGCTTCCACGGAAGCCTTTTACCTTGGTCGATAAATGCGGTGGGTCAGATTGACCCACGGCACCACCGATCGCCGCGATGTGCATCCCCAGGGGCACGCAATCACGGATTATCCTGAGGACGTCAATAGACGTCCAGTCACGATAATGAACCACCCTCCCGGACGTCATTTGTCAATGTGCCGGGCGGGAAGTGGTTAATCACTTCAATACCAGGCACTTAGAACACTTCCCTACCAGACCAATTTTTCAGCTTTCAGTGCTGTTGCGCTTTGAATGAATTGCGCGGCCGTGCGACGCTGAACCCAAAAAATATTTTTAGCATTTTGTTCCCACAAATAGAGCTTTCTTTTGATGGTATTTGATCACCCCTGGGTTTTTTATTTTTTGCGCTACAAATAAAAAAAGACCGAAAATTAAAAAAAAAAAAGTTTTTCTCTGTTTCTGTCACAAAACTTTGTAAATAAGTACATTTTCTCCTACACTGATGGGCACTGATGAGGCTACACTGACAAGCATTGATGAGGCAGTACTGATTGGCACTGGTGAGGAGGCACTGGTGAGGTGGCACTGACGGCCATTGATGATGAGGCACTTATATGCAGCAATAATGGGCACTGATAGGCGGCACTGATATGCAGCACTGATATGCAGCACTGATAAGAGGCACTGATGGGCACTCACAGGTGGGGCACTGATGGGCACTGATAGGTGGCACTGGGCACTGATAGGTGGCACTAATGGGCACTGATAGGTGCCACTGGTAGGTGGCACTGGTGGGCACTAATAGGTGGCACTGGTGGGCACTGATAGGGGGCACTGATGGGCGGCAATGACAGATGCACTAATATGGGCCCATTCCCTGGTAGTCTACGGTGGCATCTGAAGTTGGCACTGTATGTCATCCATGTTGAGCACTGTGCCCCTTACCTGATGATCTAGGGTGGGCTCCCTGGTGGTCGAGGATCGGCTCCCTGGTAGTCTCCCTGTGTGGGCTCTCCCTGGTGGTCCTGGTGGGCTCCCTGGTGGTCTGGGGTGGCGATCCTCCTATCAGGAGAGCAGCCGATCGGCTTTCCTTTACTCACGTCTCCAGATGTGAGTAGAGGAAAAGCCAATAAACCGCTTTTCCTGTTTACACTGTGACCAGCCGTGATTAGTCACGGCTGATCACATGGTAAAGAGCTTCCCAAGGAAGCTTTTACCAAGATCAGTAATGTGGTGGGTCAGACTGACACACCGCACCACCGATCGCTGTGATGCAGGCCCCCACGAGTGTGCGCCGGCATGTTATCCTGCTGGATGTCATATGACGCCCAGTCAGGGTAACTGAACCACTTCCCGGCCGTCATTCTGCATACGGCGGTAGGGAAGTGGTTAAAGTGAAACAATAAAAATTAAAAAATTCTTTACAATCAGACTACAGGGACCCCAGGCACTATATTTAAAGTGGTGCATCTGTAGCATGTATAACACCTTCTGCAGCAAAACAGAACAATATTAAAAAAATGACATTTAAACAGTGTAGGGGTCCCCCCCAAAATCCATACAAGACCCTTATCTGAGCATGCAGCCTGGCAGACCATGAAAGGGGGGGGGCGAGTGAGTGCCAATCCCCTCCTGAACCACACTAGGCCACATGCCCTCAACAAGGGGCAGGGTAAGGGGCAGACCCATTTTGCAATGTACATGCTGGGTTGGTGGTGTCACAAGGGGTGGTGCCACCTGGTGACAACTCTGGGTGCACCCCCCCTAAGCCACCAGGTAATGTCGCCCGGTGGCCCCACTCCTAAGCTATTTAGGAACTGACGGACGGCAAAGCTGGCAAACGGCAGTAGCCTTAATTGTAGGCGGAACTTCTTTCTTTTTTCGGGTCCAATGGTGACACTTTTTTTGGGTGAATGAGTAGGGGTACAATGTATCCACTACTCATGCACATAGGAGGGCCGGGATCTGGGGGCCCCTTGTTAAAGGGGGCTTCCAGATTCCGATAAGCACCCTGCCCGCAGATCCCGACAACCACTGCCCAGGGTTGTGGGGAAAAGGCTAGACAAGCAACCCCCCATGTTGAGGGCATGTGACCTGGTATGGCTCAGACCATCGAAAGCTGATGACTTATCCGTTGTTAAGGACTCGGTGGCTGGCTTCCCGACCCACTCTTTAACAACTGGCAGCTATTTGCTGCGTGCTTGGTGGGCCAACATCCTGCCGAGCGGCCCGAAAATGTAGGTGTTTGACAACGATGTTCGAGGCCAAACCAATGTGCAGCCCGAACAGTTCACCCGTCTCTATTTTCAGCTTTGAGCAGAGTGGTGAAGGAATCAGAATCTGTCAGGTTTTTCTTTGCTTTGTGTTTCCATTAGGCCAGGTTTAAAGGTGATAGATTCAAGTTGCTTTTTAGAGGTGTTTGACAAGCAGTGAGAAGGCAATAAGATGCCTCCTCGCCACCTGTTTTATCCCTGCTAATGCCACACCAATGCACCAAGCCACCTGCACTTCACGTTGTTGCAGCTCATCCCCATTCAAAGCACTGATGGACACCTATAAGCGGAACTGATGGGCACTCATAGACGGCACTGATTGGCACTCATAGGCAGCACTGGGCACTCATAGGTGGCACTGATGGGCACTGATAGGTGGGCACTGGTAGGTGGCACTGTTACGCACTGATAGGGGCACTGGTACGCACTGATAGGGGCACTGGTGGGCAGATGCACTGATAGGGATCCATTCCCTGGTGGTCTAGGGTGGCATCTGAAGGTGGCCATCCATATTGGGCACTGTGCCCCTTACCTGGTGGTCCAGATCGGCTCCCTGGTGGTCCCTGGTCGGCTCCCTGGTGGTCCTGGGTGGGCACATTGCTGGTGATCCCTGGGCAGGCTCCCTGGTGGTCTAGTGTGGCGATCCTAGGGGGGGCTGTGCTGATAAACCATCAGCACAAACCCCCCATGTCAGGAGAGCAGCCGATCGGCTCTCCTCTACTCAGGTCTGCAGACCCGAGTACAGGAAAAGCCGATAAATGGCTTTCCTGTGTTACACTGTGACCAGCCATGATTGGTCACAGCTGATCACATGGTAAAGACTGACCTCCCACACCACCAACCAATGCATTAAGATAAACAAAAACTTCTGACTTTACAAGGTTAAGGTTAAAGTGATAAAGTAAAGCCTTCCTTATACCTGTCCACATTTACTCCCCTATCCAGCACCTCCTGTCTTTCCTTTTTGTGGCAGGTATTCCGTCAGAATCGGCGACCCGTCAGATCTGCTAATGGAAGTTCCATCTTGGTACACCTTCCACTCATCCGCAGTGAGCCTACAGTTAGAAGTCGGCAGCGGACATCTTTTTACACCCACCGAAGTCTTGCATTTCACACTTATTTTTACCAGTAAAATGAGACTAAATACAATCATTTGAAATCTGCTTTTATGTTGAATTGTAAAAGCCGCGGTGTTCTTTAAGATTAGCAAACCTATGAGATCAGCAGGCTTGCCACTGCTTTTCAAATTCAACATCAAATGTTGTCACGGATTTCTAAATACCGTATTTCACTATTTAATCTTAGTTTACTGGTAAAAATAAGTGTGAAATGCAAGACTCAGGCCTCATACACACGGACGTTTTTTGACGCCGGCGTTTTCTAGCATTTTTTGCAGCTCTCCATGTTAGTCAATGGCCCCATAAAAACGCAGATGTTTTTGAGCTGTAGATGGCGTCGGCGTTAGTGAGCTGAAACTAGAACCCACGGCCAGCGCGTTCTGAGGCTGTAACGTTTTGTCGTTTTTTGACGCAGATGCTGCAAAACGCTCACTAACGCCGTACCAGCGCTAACCGGCGTTTTTTGACAATGCGGTTTTTAGGTTGAAAAATAGCAGAGGGATGATTTTCTTTAAAAAAAACGCCTATTGACGCCGACGCTCACTAACGCCGATGCATAACGCTGAAAAACGCTGATTTTTTTTCCTTGACGTCGGGCCCGATGTTTTGTTTATTTTTTAAGAAACGTCCGTGTGTATGAGGACTTTGGTGGGTGTAAATAATGTCCACTTGCCGCCTGATTGTAGCCTCACTGTGGACGAGTGGGGGGGTACCAAGATGGCAGCAACGGAACATCACTTTTATTACCAGATTTGACGGGTCGCCGATTCTGACAGAACACAGGCTCTGGAAAATACATGCATCCTCCCCCCATAATGTAATGCTCATGCTTAGTGGATAATTGCTAGGCCAGACCAGAGCAGAGTCACATGATAAATGGAATGTCGCCGTGTCCTCTGAGCTCAGACACTGAGTGTTTTGGTGGTGGTTAGACATGTGCGATTAGTTTTGTTCCGAATTTAAACAAAATTATCCCTCCACTTTCCACTCCACCCCATTCTCCTTGGGAACTGGAAAACGATTTGAAAATGATTCGAATTCGAAAACAATTTGAATTTGAAAATGATTTGAATTTGAAAACGTTTCTAATTGAATCGCATCGCATTATGTGTCACTTACCTGCAAACTAAGCGCTGTCCCCCATGCTGGCCGCGTCCATCTTCAGCCCCTCTTCCTTCCGGGGCCACAACTCCGGCTCTGTGACTGGTGGTGGTTAGACATGTGCGGTTAGTTTCGGTCCGAAATTAAATTCAGATGAATTTTCGTCCGAATTTCCGAATTAAAATAGTACTGAATTTAAACAAATCCAAAATAACGAAAAAGAAAATTCGGACGAAATTCGAATTCAAATCATTTTCAAATCATTTTCGAATACTTTTAAAATTCGAATTTCAAAAGTGTTTAAATTTCAATAATTTTCGAATTTGAAAAGTCCTTGAATTTGAATAGTTTTCCAATTTCCAAAGAAAAAAAATAGAATAGAAAACAAAGGAATGGAACAGAAAAAAAAACAATAGACTAGAAAAGAATATAACAGAAAACAAAAGAATAGAATCCAAGTAAAACAGCTCTGTTCCACTCCACCACATTATATTCTTTCATTTTCTGTTATATTCCCCTTTATTGTATTCTATCTTTTTCCATTCTATTCCTCCACTTTCTACTCCACCCCATTCTCCTTGGAAATTGGAAAACGATTTGAAAATTATTTGAATTCAAAAACAATTCGAATTTGAAAACGTTTCTAATCCTTTCAAAAACAAATAAACTAAACAAATTCCGAAAACAAATTAAACGAATGAAGCAAATCTAACTTAATGAGCTTATGTAAGTAACGGATCGAAACAAAACTAAACAAATTTTTTTCGCTCTGCACAGAGGTTGTGACCCTGAATGGACAAGGTCTTTTTTTACTCAGAAAAGTTGAAACCTCAAAAGAAAAGGGATTTTTAAGGCAATTGAATAAAGCTGAGAATTATGCATTTTCCAATACAATTGCAAAACTGTATGTCTTACAAATTTTTTGTTAAAAAGACACAAACATACAATTTACATAGAAAAAGTCTCTACAGTTGCATATAATGACAAAATACTTGATTGGGTTTACTTCCTCTATATTCCGCTGCAAAGTAGAAACATAATGGGCAACTATGCATCGCTTCACATAGTAGCCCATTATGTGCCACTTACCTGCAAACGAAGCCTGCAGGCAGCGTCCATCTTCAGCCCCTCTTACTTCCGGGGCCGCGACTCCGGCTCTGTGACTGGCCAGAGTCGCGTGACGTCACTCCTGGAGCCGCCAGTCACGGCACGATCTCAGTGAAGGAATGGCACCGAGGCCGTTTCTTCACTGCGCATGTACCGAAATGACGTCGGCACATCACAGTACACTGCATATCTCCTGAACCGTGCAGGTTTAGGAGATATGCAGGGAACCTACAGGTAATCCTTATTATAGGCATACCTGTAGGTTAAAGTGGTTGTCACGTGTTGACAACCACTTTAAATAGACCACACGAATGAGGTTGGATAATGGTATTCCCCATAGATAGCCTTGACCATCAACGACTGTAGGGGGTATCAGTTAATGGGGACACCCAACGCGTTTCGGAAGGGTTAAACAAAATCTTCATCAGGTATGTTATACCATATTCTGTGAACATAAAATTCATTTTTAGTGACAATCTCAGTACAACAACACATCATCTGATTAGTCGGCCCAAAAACAAATTCACGCTGCCGGGCGTCCAGGTCTTTTTTACTAGCTATCGCACACAATGAAATTCCTTCCGCCAACCACCTACAAATGTACCGAACTTCGCCTGCAGGGAAATGATTTGTGACTGTCAATTGATTTGCAAGTCAAGTAGGCACAACACAATGTTCTAAAAAACAAAACAGAAAGGGAGGCGCGCGCAGCTAGTGCCTGACCATAAAAATTTATTAGAATTGTAAAAAAGTTTAAAAATGAATACTCACAAAACCACAATGTGGTATCATAAAGCCATAAAACCAAAGCGAGGTGATGCAAATGGGTAGATGAAAGAGCACAAGGTGTGGTAACAGCTGACGCGTTTCGGGGGAGCACCCCCTTCCTCAGAGCTGTGCTAGTCTGGACTGCCAGACCGAGTGATCTATATTCAACACAATGCTCTAGAGCAGCCTTTCTCAACCTTTTCAACACCGAGGAACCCTTGAAATAGTTCTCCAGTCTCTAAAAATTAAAAATCTACAGCTCATGATACATTAATGTGATGGTCAATGGGAAGAATGCTCCTTACACTTGTGGTCATTGGGAACAATTCCCCCTTACAGATAGCTAAAAAGATGAATGGTATCATTGGGAATTTATCTGAGAGGTAGAAATTGACCATTGCTCAAGGAACCCCCAGCAACCTCTGGAGGAACCCTAGGGATCCACGGAACCCTGGTTGAGAACCCTGTTCTAGACTGAATTTAAATGAAGGGATAGCCATGTTTTAGTGTTTTATGTGTGCGTTATTATTCATGTAATTAAAAACGCATATACCCGCTATATATAGGAAATGAGTTCATAGGGTATGTTGCTGGAAAAAAAAAATATAATGTAAATGTAAACTATCCTAATCCTTGGTGATATCTATCTGTAGAAATATTTACACAGTTGCGAAGATTTCCCTTGAGTGATATATATGTGTTATTAACCCGGGGAGTCAAATGAACAGAGAATGAAGGGAGATCATTTGGAGTTATGCAGGGAAAAGATCAAAGACTATCTGCGCATAATTCTGCTGGCAATAAACTATTGGGAAGGAATCTGTATGCCTCATGATATCGCCCATAACATGAGATTAAATGGCAGCACTAAGCACAACCCTTCATTGAGAGATCAATCTGGGGCATTGCCCAGGTAATTGCCTTCCCATTCATACTTAATTCCGCTGCAATTCTTTTTTTTTTCCTAAGCTATTTAAGAAATATAAAATAGCGGACGTCATTCTGCAAGAAGCCAGATGGCTTTCATTTGACGCTAACTGGGCTGTGATAGGTTGTTGCAATGATAAAGAAATTGAGTGTTCTAGGATGCCGGCATGGGAAATAAAATGTACAGCCATGAACTTCTGCAATGCGGGTGGTGTTCAGGCTTATTTAATAGGCCAAAGAGCAGCAGTTGGGAACAACCAATCAGCAATCTGTCTTCTTTGTCCTTGCTGTGCTTGTGTCAAAGTGATGCAAAGTGAAATCTGATTGGCTGACATTTTTTCCCTGCACTTTGCACATCTAGGTGGTCAGGTTGATTTACCAAAGAGGTAGAGCGCGTTCACTTTGTAAAGTGAATTCATGATTTAGTTTGGTGAATGAGGTGAAGCTGTGCTGACATCAATCACGAGTGAGCAAAAATCCTGTTTTTATCCCCCATTTTTGATTTGATATGATTTGGTTTCCTTTGTAAAATTAATTTTACTTACCATCAGGGGCGGCCCATCCATTAAGGGCACACGGGCGCTGCCCCCCCTGTCCATCGTCTGGCCCAGGGGTGTAACTACAAGGGTTGCAGGGGTTGCAATTGCAGCACGGAGGCCGTGTGCCTCCTTCCTCAGAGGAACCAATCTCCTCCATTTTCCTCCTAATGCAGGAGATTGGTTCCTCTATATGCTGCCCCCCCCCCCCGTCCATCGTCCGGCCCAGGGGTGTAACTACAAGGGTTGCAGGGGTTGCAATTGCAGCACAGAGCCCGTGTGCCTCCTTTGTACACCTGGATAGGAGGGATGGCGGGGGCAGCATTCAGAGGAAACAATCTCCTCCATTTTCCTCCTAATGCAGGAGATTGGTTCCTCTAAATGCTGC
>BLSH010468313.1:1796757-1817394 GCA_018402905.1 Glandirana rugosa | reverse complement strand
AAAAGGGGATGAGATAGAAGGCAGAGAACATCAATGGCCTGTCAATCTCTCTCAAAGAATGGGTCTAATCCTCGGCTCTAGAGAGGTAATGAAACCTTTTTCTTTCACTCCAGATCCGCGGATGGAGGCTCCATTTGCCTTTCATGTCTGAAATGAACTGTTAAATGGGCAGAGATGAAAGTGAAATGGAACTCCCTACCTCTCCATAGATAGAAGCTTGGGGTCATCGATGACCTTACATCAGCAAAGTCTCACCTTGCACATCAGTGTCAGCGCTGGGTCAGGAATTAACGAGACCTTGTCCTTCACTGCTAAATTGTCCCTGAGCAAGCATGGATGGGAATATACCTTCCGCCAAGATAAAAGATGAAAAAGTCATTTAATAACTCCCGTCTCATGGGAAGTGAGAGGAAATGATATGTAAAGAAAAAAAAAAAGATAAGATATGCATAGAGGCTGTTTGACCTGAGGAACGGGGTAAATTATTGTTATAAAAGAGAATATAATCAGTGAGAACCATAGAAAGAATTTAAAAGTAAAATTAATTAATCACATGGAGTGCGGAGTTCCAACCACAATTTTTTTTTTTTGGCATCCACTCTTTTAATACTAAATAGATGTAACCTTTTGTTTCCTTACTTTCTAACCGCTTAGTAATTCCATGTATTTTTTACTCACAATTTTGTTTCTCTCACTGCTGGACTTTTCCATTTTAGGTGAGGGCACCTGAAGCCCATCCTGGGTCTCCTGGCATCTCTTCCTGAAAAAGGGGCATGGTGGGTAACCACCATGCACTCCTCGATCTCGGTCCGCCGTAAATTGCGTCATTTCCTGTCTGGAAATAACGCGATTTTACAGTACAGGGAAGCTCACTGACTCCTGGGAAATGAGGAGTCACATCTCCCAGGTGGCCAGGCGAAGCAGGAAGTGAGGAGAAGAGCCTAGGACCTAAATGGGGCATATAACAGAGACCACTTAGCAACAAGCGACTTAGGGTGAGTATAATTTTTTTTTTCCCTTAAAGGTAAGTCTATATAAGCAAAGGACTTGAATGATGTAAAAAAGTTCTGGGTGGAACTGTGCTTTAAGAAACTCATGTACGATTTTGGCAAAAGACTCAGCTAAAGGGTCAATGCAGGAGAAGAGCCTAGGACCTAATAGGGGCAGATTACAGAGACCACTTAGCAACAGGCGACTTAGGGTGAGTAAGTAAGATAAGTCTATATAGGGAAAGGACTTGAATGATGTAAAAAAAAAATTCTGGGTGGAACTCTGCTTTAAGAAACTCATGTACGATTTGGCAAAGGACTCAGCTAAAGGGTCAATGTAGGAGAAGAGTCTAGGACCTAAAAGGGGCAGATTACAGAGACCACCTAGCAACAAGCGACTTAGGGTGAGTATACATTTTTTTTTCCTTTAAAGGTAAGTCTATATAGGCAAAGGACTTGAATCATGTAAAAAAAATCTCTGAGTGGAACTCCCCTTTAAGAAACTCATGTACAATTTGCCAAAGGACTCAGCTAAAGGGTCAATGCAGGAGAAGAGCCTAGGACCTAATAGGGGCAGATTACAGAGACCACTTAGCAACAAGCGACTTAGGGTGAGTAAGTAAGGTAAGTCTATATAGGGAAAGGACTTGAATGATGTAAAAAAAATTCTGGGTGGAACTCTGCTTTAAGAAACTCATGTACGATTTGGCAAAGGACTCAGCTAAAGGGTCAATGCAGGACAAGAGCCTAGGACCTAAAAGGGGCAGATTACAGAGACCACTTAGCAACAAGCGACTTAGGGTGAGTAAAATTTTTTTTTTCATTTAAAGGTAAGTCTATATAGGCAAAGGACATGAATGATGTAAAAAAAATCTCTGGGTGGAACTCCGATTTAAGAAACTCATGTACGATTTGGCAAAGGACTCAGCTAAAGGGTCAATGTAGGAGAATAGTCTAGGACCTAAAAGGGTCAGATTACAGAGACCACCTAGCAACAAGCGACTTAGGGTGAGTATACATTTTCTTTCTCCTTCAAAGGTAACTCTATGTAGTCAAAGGACTTGAATGATGTAAAAAAAAATCTCTGGGTGGAATTCCGCTTTAAGAAACTCATGTATGATTTGGCAAAGGACTCAGCTAAAGGGTCAATGCACCCAAAATGAGTTGAGTAATTGTTGAATTCTGATCAGAAAGACACTCTTACAGTGAAATCCACAGTTTCTTAGTAACCAGATCCATGTATTTCTAGAAACCATTTCAAGGATGCAACGTGCTGACATCACTGTTTCCCTCGAATCCCGGAAGGACGGGTTGTTTGGATGTGTGCCGGCTGACGTACCAAACTGAAGGCGAATTTCCTTCAACATTGTTGTAAGTCAATAATTTTTATACGTGAATAAAGTTGTAAGGATCTTACAGCACGTGGAGCTTTTTTATGTTTTTGGTGATAATCATACCAAGTTAAGTTGTACGCTAAGGGCAGGAGAGTTCTGGGAACCGGCAAAGGCCTTGGCAAGTGCAAATAACCTACTGTAACGAGAGGTCCACAGGAGCTGGTAGGCAGATATTCCAGCCTTTGGTGGTGGCATTGATGCAAGGTGTTGGATTCGTTTTTTGTTTTCTGTTTTTTGTGTATTGGCACAACTCTATAAGTTATACTATTTGAAGGATGTACCACTCAGGATTAGTGAGACTCTATATGATGGGGCAGAGATAGGAAAGCAAAATTCAAAAATACAAAAATTTGAAAATAATAACTAACTAACAATAACGAACTATTCAATTCTAGGTATTGGAATTTTCTTTCAAATTTGGCTGTTAGTGAACGTAACAAATACAAATTTATCCGAAGTTACGTATTATCCGAAATAATGAATGCCACATCTAAACAAGTGGAATGTAACTAATTAATAATAATAAATGATAAAACGTTTTTATTATTATTATTATTTATTATTATTAATTTGTTACGTTCCATTCGTTTAGATACGGCATTCGTTATTTCAAATCATTTGGAACTTTGGATAAATTCGTATTCTTTATGTTCACTAATAGCCTAATTTGAAAGGAAATTACAACACCTATAATTTAATAGCTAGTAATAGTTATTATTAGTTAGTTATTTCACATTTTCGAATGTTTGGATTTTCGTTCTTATTTTCAGCTTTTCGTTCTTTGAAATTTTAAGATTTTCGTTCTTATTTTCGCATTTTCAAATTTACGAATTTTCACATTTTTGGATTTTCATTCTTATTTTTGAATTATGGTTTCCGTTAATTGAAATATTTCAGAATTAACGAATTTGTCGTATATTATCGAAAAACTAATTCGGAGAAAAACGAATTGCACGTGTCTAATAGAGACGAGTGTGTGTGTGTCTACATGTATATGACCCCAGCACATTGATCTCCCTGCCGGCACAGTGAAAGAGAAGTGTGTAAACATTTCTCTAAGGGCCGGTTCAAACCTAGGCGACTTGCGATCCGACCTGTGTCGCCCCCAAGTCACCTCAAGTCGCTTGACATTAGAAATACTATTGAAATGAATGGGAGCCATCTTAATATGCGCTACTCAAGTTGTTCTGACTTCAAGGCGACTTCTGAAAAGGATCCTGTACTGCTTCAGAGTGACTTCTAGGCGATTTGAGCCCATAGAATTCAAAGGAAGTCGCTTCCAAGTCGGGTCACCGTCTATAAAGAAGCGACTTTACAGGAAAAAGAAAATATTTTTTTAAGGCATCCCCCCTCCCTCTCTTCTCTGATTGGCCACAGGCAGAGTCGCCTGGCATGGAGGTCGCTTCAGGTCGCGTTGTAAGTTGCCCAAAGTCGTGCTGAAGTCGCCTTGAAGTCGCATTCAGATCGCCTAGCAAAGTCGCCTCTGAAGTTGGATTGCCTAGGTGTGAACCGGCCCTTATGGCAAAGCCAGTAATAGGGAGATCTTTCCCATCTTCCTGGCGGCACACAGAGCTATAATGCTAATGCGCATGGGATGATTAGGGCATGCCCTGTGCACATGCCTATGATAGACCTACAGTATAAGGGTGTAGGCACAGGAGTGCCTAGGCATCCTTATATAACAAGTTTTTTTGGGACGATTTATAGGAACAATTACCACTTCTAGATGTTTCCTAAATGTTACAGTTTAAAGCGATAGAAAACCGCATCTTTTTGAAGAAAAAAAAAAAAACAGTACATAATATAACAGGGTACTGACATTTATAGGTAAAGTTGATCCAGGGAAAATATGATTGCCTCTCGGGGGATCGGGAAGGAATTTTCCCCTGCTGGAGCAAATTGGATCATGCTTTGCTAGGGGTTCTCACCTTCCTCTGGATCAACTGTGGGTAAAAGATTGTGTATATGGGATTGTATGTTTTTTTGTTTTTTTTTTATTGGTTGAATTAGATGGACTTTTTTCAACCTGACTAACTATGTAACCCTACAAGACAATAACATAATGTGCTAGTATGCATTGAATACTGGCACATTATGTAAAATTTACCTTAGAACAAAGCCCTCCAGAGGTGCGCTGTCATCGCTTACAGGGCTTCCATCTCCACGCAGTCTTCCTTCCAGGTTCGAGTGCTCCGGCCTTCTCATTCTGCAAAGACTTGCCAACATTGGGGGAAAGTCCGTGCTCCTTGGATTGGGGTAATCTTCTGTCCCATTGAGTTTAAGGGATACCCCCTCCCTGACGGTGGTCAATCAAGAAAGTTTCACCAGTTGGGGATACAGCGTTTTTCCCCCCAGTGTTGGGTATACAGATAGACAGTTTTAAGATACTTTGCATCTTCTTTGGGGTTTCTTTCTTGGGACGCCAAGCTGTGGCACGTCTCCCCGTGAGGAAGCACGTATCTCCTGACGCCATCTTTTCCCTCTTTCCAGTTCTGTGGCCACCATATGAATGTATTCATTATTTGTGTATAAGGCTCGGAACTTGGCTGGCCTAAAAAACCATGTGCCACATAAAGCCTATATAGATCTTATTGGAGACCCCAGCCCCTCATTGCTCCCTATCGTGTGGACGAAGCTATCTCTGTGTTTTGCACAATAAGGGATCACATACCCCAAGCTTTGTTCTTGTTTCTCCTGAGCAAGCCTTACAAGGCGAAACGCATTGGGAAAAGGACCCAGCACTATTCACATCCTGTGCTACCACCCTATACCACCTACTAGGTTTCTACCGGGTGTTGAATGTATCATATGACACATCTAGGGGGGAAGTTTTATATCTTGCTCGGATGTGTATTTATTCTGCTTGTATGGGGTTTTTTATGTTGATCATGTTTTGCTATGAATAGCCTATGTGGGCAAATTTTTTATATGTATCAATAAATTTATTTTTATATGGACAATATGCGCCATTAAAGTCCCATTTCATTCTTTGGGGTTTGCACAACCCTACTTTAATCCTTGAAATGTTAATGAGCTAAGAAAGGTTTGGGACTTTATATGAGACGCATGCATCCATCCCTGTATGAGTACACAGAAAGGGGTTTGGGGACTTTAAATGAGAGGTGTATATCAACCAGCAGTCATTGCAAAAAACATTTTTATTTGTTGTGAGATCATATACAGCAAAGCATACAAAGCAGCTTTAGCTCTGATGAAGAAGACATGGCCTTCGAAACATGTTAGCTGGTGCAGCCCTCATGTCCTTTCTACCATGGTTTTGGGACCGGCACCAAGACAGGACCATCTGCTCCATGTCAAAGGCTTGTTTTATGTGGTTTTCTTCACATGTTTGAGTACTTTTATCTATTTTTAATACATTTTATCTTGGGATAATGTACTAGGCCAGTGCGTCTTCTTTTTCTTTCATTACTTAGTGCTACTTGGGATATCCCCTATCCTGGAAGGCAGCAAGGCTATCTGAATTATCCCTGGAACGCGCTCATTCCTTACCACATTTCTTGTGCAGAAGTATTGTTACTTTCTACATGGAGTGTAAGAGCCAGTAGGTATTTGTCAGCTCCTCTGGTGGTGAGGATGGACTTGGCTGCAACTGGATCCAGGTTGCGGCCCCCGGGGTCCCCTAGGCTGGCTACAGGTGGAAGAGGGGAAGCAGCAGCACAGGAACAGCAAAGGATAGTCAGCGGCCAAGCAAAGGGTTAGGGTCACAAGCAGACAAAAGAAGCCAAAAGTCGGTACACGGAAATGGACACAGAGCATACGACAGGAACAACCACACATTAAGCCAAACACACACAACACTGATCGGCAAGGAGGGTTTTCAGGACATGGTCTAATAAAGTGTTTGCTTAATTGGAGGCTGGGGTGGAGTTTACTAAGAGGAGATTACTTAGACCACAGGTGGTGATGCGAACGGCCTCTAAGACACAACCAAAAGGTAAGCAAACAGACAGGACCTGAATTGTTAGTGCAGATCCATGACAATAACCAGATGGTATGGTATTGTGGCCAGATAATAAGGGTAGGTATTGGGTATAGGGCAGGGATAAGCAATTAGCTGACCTCCAGCTGTTGCAAAACCACAAGTCCCATCATGCCTGTGCCTCTGGGTGTCATGCTTGTGGCTGTCAGAGTCTTGCTATGCCTCATGGGACTTGTAGTTCTGCAACAGCTGGAGGTCCACTAATTGCATATCCCTGGTATAGGGGATAGGATGAACTGTTAAGGTAGAAATGGTGATGCCATGTACCAAGCTTGAGGCTCAGGTGATAAGAGGGCTTCCCTTGCGGCTGAATGCACAGTACCCCTGAGGTTGGTGACAGAGAGTACTATGCCCAGAGGTGCATGGGTTGCCTGCAGATGAAGCTGCCTGATGGTTTTCAGATGCAGAGACACCCAGGATCAGAGAAGGTAGTCACAGTAAGTGATACTCTGAAGTTGCTGGTGGATCTTTGCAGAAGGGTAGAGCAGGGTACAATGTCAGGAGCCAGGCCGAGGGTCAAACAATGGAGATCAGGCTGAAACATGGCAGGAAGAGAGGTTGAGATAGGGTTGCCACTTTTTGTTCAAGCCAAACCCGAACACTTTAGCGGCGCACAGCAAAAAAAATTTTTTTTAGCATACACTATAGGATTGTAGCAGATCTGGGAGACCTTTGGGCACTCCAAAGAGAATGGTAATGTGGCCTGCATAGTGCCTCCTCACCCTCCTATCAGGCACTGTCCTGAGCCCCATTCCTGTCTGAATATTGTGTCTGGGTTTCAGGCGTCTGAAACCTGGACACATGATTCAAAACCCGAACTGTCCAGGTGAATCCCGGACAGGTGGCAACACTAGGTTGAGATCAAACACAAAGTGGCAATCGGGAGTAGGCAGGAGAAGGTCCGTGGAGCAAGCCGGGTTCAGAGCCAGGAGAGAAGCCAGAGCAGGTGAGGGAAAGCCCCGTAATCCCAGAGAAGCACAAGGCACAGGAACACAGGATACAAAGCTGACGATAATCCAGAAATTTATGAAAGCCACTGGAGTCCTTATATAGGCCAGTAACCACTGGCAATTAGCAAGTTTTGCGAAGGCACGTTCACCACGCTATGTGAAGGCACGTTCACCGCCGCGAACACACGTGCGTCACTTAATGCCGTTTGCTAAGGTGCCTGCGCGAATCAGAGCGGCCATATTGGATATTGGCAAATCTGCCAGTTCTTCTCCGAATTCTTCCCTGACAGGTGAGCTGTGAGTGAACTGGACCCATCATGACATCGAAAGTTACTAAAAACCGGACTTCCCATTTTCCTTAAAATCTGCTTTTAAGAGGGACCAAACGTATACAGTATAGAATCCTATTAATGCTAAAAATAAAAGTACAGGTCCCTGTATAAAAAAAAGGACGTTTTTTCCCAACAAGTGATGAAGTTGTTGGCTGTTGAAGCTGACACCGAATCACTGTCTCATTTGTTAATGACAAGTTCCTTCCCTCCCTGGGCAATTTCTTCCTCCGAACAAAGAGCACAACAACCGTCTACAGTGATCCCTGTATCATTATTAATGCTCGTAGCAAGCCTACACATTAGGCAGATCGTTTTTTGTTTGCTCCAAAACACTCCATAAATTATTTAGTTTGCAAAATGCCACTTTGAGCAGGTTGGCTTAATTGAATGGAATAATTTATGGTAAAAGCCACCAAAAAGGATCAATGCAGATGGCACTGGGAAATGATGGGGTTTCAGCAAGGACAATTTGATTGTTATCCCTCATTATAATAATGTTGAAGGGAGAAGGCATGAGCGTTGGTTGAAAAGAATCAATATTTGATGAACGTCGAGGCGATGGAGGTGGAACAAAGGTGGAAACTCAGCTTAATAATTAATTGCGTTCCAAACGTCGGGCAAAAAAACTGTTTTGTTTATGTCTAATCGCTGCTGTCATTTGTTGCCAGATTGAAATATGCTTTCCTTTTGATTTTTGGGAGAAAAAAAAAAAATTGGTTCCTTTTAGCTATGATGCGTCTGTATTGGTGTCTGTTTCATTTGTATCTTGTTTACTTCCCATTTAGCCTTGGAGTGATGCGGAGTGATCACGGTTATTGATTTTAGAGACCTGTTAGAACAGCCTGCAAATCTACCATTTGGGAAATGTTCAGCGCTTATTGTTTGGATTTTTCACATAAATGTGCTTTGCAAAAAAAACTAAAAGGTCTTTGGAATTTTGATGTGAATGTAGCAAAAACTATACAGCTACAATCTATCAAAATATAAAAAGCACTATGCATAGGTAAAGTAGTAGCAGTTAAAGTGATACTAAACACACACACATTGGTTAAAGCGGAGTTCCACCCAGAACATTTTTTTTTTACATCATTCAAGTCCTTTGCCTATAAAGACTTACCTGTGAAGGAAAAAAAATGTTATACTCACCCTAAGTCGCTTGTTGCTAGGTGGTCTCTGTAATCTGCCCCTTTTAGGTCCTAGGCTCTTCTCCTCACTTCCTGCATCACTTGGCCTCCTGGGAGATGTGACTCCTCATTTCCCAGGAGTCAGTGGTCTTCCCTGTACTGTAAAATTGTGTTATTTCCAGACAGGAAATGACGTGATTTAAGGTGGACCGAGATCGAGGAGTGCATGGTGGTTACCCACCATGCCCTTCTTTCAGGAAGAGATGCCAGGAGACCCAGGATGGGCTTCAGATACCCTCACCTAAAATGGAAAAGTCCAGCAGTGAGAGAAACGAAATTGAGAGTAAAAAATACATGGAATTACTAGGCGGTTTGAAAGTAAGGAAACAAAAGGATACATCTATTTAGTATTAAAAGAGTGGATGCCAAAAAAAATAAAAAATTGTGGTTGGAACTCCGCTTTAACTTACATCCAGCGCACACTAGGCGAACTAGGCAGCTGCCTAAGGTGCACTGCTGCATAGGAGGCCCGCTGACTTCCCTGTTAGCCTGGCCAGGGAACATGAGGCGGAGGAGGGGAGGCGGAAGCGCTGGGCATGAGGTCAGCGGAAGGGATGGGCACAGCTGGGGAGGCAGAGGAAGCGCCGGGCATCAGGTCAGCACAGCGGATGAGGCAATGGGCACAACTGAGGAGGCGGAGAGACATAGCTGCAGTCCAGTGAGTCCGCCCTCCGATCTTGTCACCTACGCGGCCCTAGGCAAGACTAACGCCCCCCCAGGCAGGGTGTTATGGCCCATACACACAATCCGAAAATTGGAAGAAAAATCCCGCTTTCCAAGCAGTCATACGATAATTGGATCGTTAGTAGTACAGAGCTTGAGAGGCGATCGTGACAGTTCATCCGATATCATTCGATCGGACAAACACGAACATTTTTTTCGCACAATACCAGATCGTATGATTTTCGTTTAATCAGTAAAGTTGTCATTCAAAAATACAACACAAATACACAAACGTGACATCACTTCCGATTTTTTATTCTGTCGTGCAAGAATTTTCGTGACTTTAGTAAACTCTTCCAATTTGATCTGAGATTAGCATGCGAAAATAAACGGACGATCTGTCATCCGATTTTCGGATCATGTATACGGGCCATAAGTCTTGCCTGGGGCGTGGAAAATAGTTTCTTTCTGTATATGAATGATGGCACTGTAATTATTTTCATTTTAAAAAATCTAGTTTTCTGCTGCTGGTCACGTGTTTAAAATAAAAAAAAAGCAGCCTTTGAAACACAGAGTAAAAATAAATAATATCAATAAACTGTTTTAAATTGGCAAGTATATATTTGAATTCAAATCTTTATTTATTTGTGGAAATAACACAGTGTGAGCAGATTTCTATGTCACACCCCTCCAGCCTGTATCTTAATATAAGAGGGAGGTGAAGCCTCCATTAATCTACATGTAATATCCCCCCCCCCCATTGTATTTAGCTGGTTAATGGGCATGGAGCAGGAGGGAGGGAGTGCGCTGTCAATATACGTTTATTGGGTTTTTGTTTTTTACTAAAAATATGTTGCAGAATACATATTGGCCACAATTTATCAAGAAATGCGTTTTTTTATATTTATTGGATTTTATAGCAGAATGTAAAAAATTTTTTGTTTATAACGTAAAAAAATAAAAACGCAGATACCACCAAAGGAAAACTCTATTTGTGGGAAAAAAGGACATAAATTTATTTGACTTGGGTACATCGTCGCACGACTGTGCAAGTAACGCAGTGCTAGTTAGCAAAAAAATGGCCTGGTCATGAAGGGAGGTAAATCTTCCAGAGGTCAAGTGGTTAACCACTTCAGCCCCGGATTTCACACTTTAGGACCAGAGCACTTTTTGCGATTCGGCACTGCGTCGCTTTAACCACTTCAATACAGGACGTTTATACCCCCTTCCTGCCCAGACCAATTTTCAGCTTTCAGCGCTCTCACACTTTGAATCTCAATTACTCTCTCATGTTACGCTGCACCCAAACATAATTTTTATCATTTTTTTCTCACAAATAGAGCTTTCTTTTGGTGGTATTTAATCGCCGCTGGGTTTTTTATTTTTTGCAATATAAGCAAAAAAAAGAGCGAAAATTTTGAAAAAAAAAACACTTTTTTTTTTAGTTTCTATTTAACAATTTTGCAAAAAAAAAATTTTTCTTCATAAATTTGGCCCAAAATTTATACTGCTACCTATCTTTGGTAAAAATAACCCAAATTAGTGGATATTATTTGGTCTCTGTGGAAGTTATAGAGTCTACTAGCTAGGGTGCAAATCATTGAAAATTGATCACACCTGATGTACCGACTGCCTATCTCATTTTGTGGGACCTTAACAAGCCAGTAAAGTACAAATACCCCCCAAATGACCCCTTTTTGGAAAGTAGACATCCCAAGGTATTTAGTAAGAAGCATGGTGAATTTTTTAAAGTTGTAATTTTTTCCCACAATTCTTTGTAAAAATGAAGAATTTATTTTTTTTTACACAAAATTGTCACAACAACAAGTTATTTCTCACACACCGCATATACATACTTGCAATGACACCCCAAAATACATTCTGCTACTCCTTCTGAGTATGGCGATACCACATGTGTGAGACTTTTACACAGCCTGGCCAGGCTGATTGGACACAGCCGGTCATGTGGTAAAGAGCCATTTCATTGGCTCATTTACCCTGATCGGGGACGTGCTGTGTCCAAGGGACAAGCCTTGTCCCCGATCGCCGCGCTGCGCGTCCCTGGGACGCGCACGAGCCGCGGCCATGTGGATCAACAAAGTGGCCGGCTGTGATTGGACACAGCTGGTCACGTGGTAAAGAGCCAAATGTATTGGCTCTTTACCACGATCGGGGGGAGACACGACCCCCCGGCACACGAACGATCCGAGGTCGCCACTCTGCGGGCCCCTGGGGGCCCGCAGTAGCGGCGAGAAGCGGCCGACGTCATATGACGTCGGCCCGGATCGAGGAGCAGTTTTCCCCACATATAGAGCTTTCTTTTGGTGGTATTTGATCACCTCTGCGTCATTTCTGATCACCGCTATAAACAAAAAAAGAGCGAAAATTTTGCAAAAAAAACAATTTTTCTTACTTTTTGCTAAAATACAAATCCAAAAAAAAAAAAATTTTTTTTTCCTTTGGTTTTGGCCGATTTATATTCTTCTCCATATTTTTGGTAAAAAAAAAATCGCAATTGGCGTTTATTGATTGGTTTGCTCAAAAGTTGCAGCGTTTACGGATGATGAGAATTCATTTCTGGGGTTTTTATTTTTTTTTTTACTTTTTACTAGTAATCTGCGATTTTTAGTGGTACTGCGATATTGCGGCGGGCATGTCGGACCATTTTGGCACTTTTTTGGGACCATTGGCATTTATACAGGGATCAGTGCTATAAAAATGCATTGATTACTGTGTAAATGTCATTGGCAGAAAGCCTGTGATCACAGCCCTTCCCCCTCTGTCAGAACGGAGATCCGTGTTTATTTACACGGACCTCCATTCTTTCACTGTGGGGGGGAGGCATCGCAGGTAGCCGGCGGCGATCGAGTCCGCCCTACCCGCTCCCTGGCTCCCCCCGAACTCCGGCGGTGCGCGCTCACAATACTAGCGTCCTGTGACGGCGTTTCGCGATAACGAGCCATCTTGCCGCTGCGGCGGGCAGTCGGCAAGTGGTTAAACAGGCAAAGGGTCATGGAAGTTAGATAATAAGAATTGTTGAGAATATTAAGGAATAATAATAAAAATATATATTTCTTTATTTCAGGTACTTATATAGCGCCATCAATTTACGCAGCGCTTTACATATACATTGTGCATTCACATCAGTCCCTGCCCTCAAGGAGCTTACAATCTAAGTCCCTAACTCACATTCACACACATACTAGGGACAATTTAGACAGGAGCCATTGTCGAGAAACAGGAAGAGTTGGTAAACGGGTATCAGGACTGGAAGAGAGATCACGGGTACTGTAGCCTGGGAAAAGTTTTTGCTCAGGTAACACTAAACTGCACTGATCAGGTTTAAGTCGCTGTCCTGTATGCGACCTTAAAGTGGTTGTAAAGGCAGGTTTTTTTATCGTAATGCATTCTATGAGAGGGGGTGCCGGGCTGAAACCACAGCTCCATGTTTGAATGGAAACACGGAGCTGCAGCTCGGCTCGGGTGCCCCCATAGCAAGCCGCCTGCTGTGGGGGCACCCGACAGGAGGGAGGGGCCAGAAGCATCAAAGAGGGACCCAAGAAGAGGAGGATCCGGGCTGCTCTGTGCAAAATCAACTGCATAGAAGAGGTAAGTCTAACGTGTTTATTATTTTTTTTTCAGGATTTACCACCTTCCTGACCAGGCCATTTTTTGCGATATGACACTGCGACGCTTTAACTGATAATTGCGCGGTCGTGCGACGTTGTACTCAAACAAAATGTATGTCCTTTTTTTCCTACAAATAGAGCTTTCTTTTGGTGGTATTTGATCACCTCTGGGGTTTTTTTTTTTTTGCGCTATAAACAAAAAAATAGCGACAATTTTGAAAAATATATATATATATTTTTTACTTTTTGCTATAATAAATATCCCAAAAAATTTTTAAAAAATCAGTTTAGGTTGATATGTATTCTTCTACATATTTCTGTCAAAAAAAAAAAGTCACAGTAAGGCTCCATTTATACGGGACGCTGGTTCAACCTCCACTGAACGTTTTATCTTTACAGCTAGAAACCGGCGTCTAAAACGTCTGTCTTGCAGCGTTTTGCATGCTGTGTTTAGCTGCGTTTTGCCGCTTTTTGCCGCGTTCCTGTCTAGGAGTGTTTTTGAAAAAAAAATATATATTATTTTTAGATGGAAACGCCTGTAAACGAAACCCTCCTAGACGCGAGTTATTGCATTTAGGCGCGTTTACAAGCTGTTTGGCATTTCTAATGCCTCTGAACTGGCGTCTGAACCCATTTTTTTGCGTTCCAAAAAAGCCTCTAAACTCAACTGCCTGGAAACGACCTTAAACGACCCTGTGTACATGTACTGATAAGAAACCATAGAGGAGAGTTCAGGGGCAGCTGAATAAAAAACGCTCAAATACCTCTAAACGTCCGCCTACCAGCAGCAGTGTAAATGAGGCCTAAGCGTATGTTGATTGGTTTGCGCAAAAGTTATTGCGTCTACAACATAGGGGATAGATTTATGGCATTTTTATTATATATATATTTTTTTACTAATAATGGCGGCGATCAGTGATTTTCAGTGGGACTGCGACATTGCGGCGGACAAATCTGACACCTAACTGACATTTTTACACTGTTTTGGGAACCAGTGACATTATTACAGTAATCAGTGCTAAAAATATGCACTGTTATTGTACCAATGACACTGGCAGGGAAGGGGTTAACATCGGGGGCGATCAAAGGGTTAAATGTGTTCCCTCACTTTGTTTTCTAACTGTATGGGGGATGGGCTGCCTGAGGAAACACACAGATCTGTCTTCCTGCATAACAGAAAGACAGGATCTGTGTGATCTCCTCTGTCAGAACGGAGATCTGCCTTGTTTACACAGGCAGATCCCCGTTCTGTCACTGCGGGGAACGATCGCGGGTGACCGGCGGGCATCGAGTCCACCACACCTGTTGATTGGCTCCCCCGCTGGCCAGCACGAGTTACATAGTTTGTGAGGTTGAAAAAAGACACAAGTCCATCAAGTCCAACCTATGTGTGTGCTTTTATGCCAGTATTACATTGTGTATCCCTCAATGTTGTGGTCACTTAGGTGCCCATCTAATAGTTTTTTGAAATTATCTATACTGCCAGCTGAAGCCACTGCTTGTGGAAGAGAATTCCACATCCTCACTGCTCTTACTGTAAAGAACCCTCTACGCATTTTGAGATTAAACCACTTTCCTTCTAATTTTAGTGAATGGCCGCGTGTCTTTTTATGCTCCCTTGCGCGGAAGAGTTTTGTCCCTATTGTGGGGTCACCAGTGCAGTATTTGTACATTGAAATCATATCCCCTCTCAAGAGTCTCTTCTCCAGAGAGAATAAGTTCAGTGCTTGTAATCTTTCCTCATAACCAAGGTCCTCCAGTCCATTAATTAGCTTTGTTTCGTTTCTTGGAACCCTTTCCAGTTCCAGGACGTCTGAGGACTGGAGCCCAGAACTGGACGGCATACTCCAGATGCAGCCTCACCAGAGACTTGTAGAGGGAGAGAATTATTGATTATTCTTTGGAGTTGATCCCCTTCTTGATGCATGCCAATATTTTGTTGGCTTTGCTTGCCGCAGCTCAGCATTGCATGCCATTTCTGAGCCTGGTCTCTACTAGGACCCCTAGGTCCTTTTCCATCCTAGATTCCCCCAAAGGCTCTCTCCCCAGTGAGTAGTTTGCATTCATATTTTTGGCACCCAAATGCATTATTTTACATTTTTCTATATTAAACCTCATTTGCCACTTGTCTGCCCACCCCGTCAATTTGTTCAGATCTTCTTGCAAGTTTTCCCCATCCTTTGGAGGAATTATTGCCCTGCTTAGCTTGGTATCATCCGCAAATATTGAGATTGAGCTGGTCACCCTGTCCTCCAGATCATTTATGAATAAATTGAATAGGATTGGTCCCAGGGCAGATCCCTGGGGAACCCCACTTTCCACACTGGACCATTCCGAGTATTCCCCATTTATCCCCACCCTCTGGACTCGTCCCTGTAACCAGTTTTCAATCCATGTATTCACCCATTGATCCATGCCGACAGACCTTAGTTTGTACATTAAGTGTATATGGGGAACTGTATCAAATGCTTTTGCAAAATCCAGATACACCACATCTACAGGCCTTCCTTTGTATAGATGGCAGCTCACCTCCTCATAGAAGGTTAATAGATTGATTTGGCAAGAACAATTCTTCATGAAACCGTGCTAATTACCGCTAATGATACCGTTTTCATTACAATAATCTTGTATATAATCCCTTATTATTCCCTCCAAGAGCTTGCATATTATTTATGTTAGGCTAACTGGCCTGTAGTTCCCAGGGATATATCTTGGTCCTTTTTTATATATGGGCACCACATTGGCTTTCCTCCAGTCAGCTGGTATCATACCAGTCAGTAGACTGTTCATAAAAATTAGGAACAATGGTCTGGCAATTATTTGACTGAGTCCCTTAAGGACCCTCGAGTGCAAACCATCTGGTCCCAGTGACTTATTAATGTTAAGTTTTTCAAGTCTATTCTTAATTCTATCCTCAGTTAGCCATGAGGGTGCCTTCCTGTGAGGTGTCGTGAGGACCAACATTGTGGTTTTAGATACTGGAGCCGTACAGCTATGGCGATTCACGCATGGGCGTCCGCAGAACTTTTTCCAGGGGGGGGGGCATAATTTCAAGGTCATCCATGCTCTGGCCCTTTTTGACAATGTCATAATTACATTATCACGGTCAGAGACTGCTAACGTAGTACAGGAGATGGTCAGAGACTGCAGACATGATCCAGGAGATGGTCAGAGACTGCGGACGTGATACAGGAGATGGTCAGAGACTGCAGACATGATCCAGGAGATGGTCAGAGACTGCAGACGTGGTACAGGAGATGGTCAGAGACTGCAGACATTATACAGGAGATGGTCAGAGACTGCGGACATGATACAGGAGACGGTCAGAGACTGCGGACATAGTACAGGATACGGTCAGAGACTGCGGACATAGTACAGGAGATGGTCAGAGACTGCAGACATAGCACAGGAGACAGTCAGAGACTGTGGACATGGTACAGGAGACAGTCAGGGACTGCAGACATGGTACAGGAGACGGTCAGAGACTGCAGACATGGTACAGGATACGGTCAGAGACTGCGGACATAGTACAGGAGATGGTCAGAGACTGCAGACATAGTACAGGATACGGTCAGAGACTGTGGACATGGAACAGGAGACAGTCAGAGACTGCATACATAGCACAGGAGACAGTCAGAGACTGCATACATAGCACAGGAGACAGTCAGAGACTGCAGACACAGCACAGGAGACAGTCAGAGACTGTGGACATGGTACAGGAAACGGTCAGAGACTGCATACATGGCTCAAGAGGATAAGGACCTAGTGGGGAACCCCTGATCTGATCCCTGATTCCAGGGGGGGGGGGCAATTGCCCCCCCCTTGCCCCTACCTGCGGATGCCCATGGATTCACGTGAAGGAGCCGACTTGCCGCAGTATAATGTTGGCATCTGGTCGGCAAGTGGTTAAAGGAAGTGTCTTTCAAAATGGGGTTTGTCCTAATTTCTTCGTTGTATGGGACATCATGGAAGGAAATGGCTCATTTTCACTCTTCCAAAAAAAATTTAAATCACATTTCCTAACCACCTCCTTTTCAGAATTGAAAAAAAAAAGTAGTAACATTAAAAGAATAAGACATGAATACATGTAATACACAAACGTATCCTTTCGTACATCAAGTCTGCAGCCTCCATTTAATAAACAGATCATCAAATGTTTTACCCCTTGCCCTGTTGCCAGCATCTCACATATGTATGTTGCTTTCATTCGGAATTCAAGATCAGTGATAAATTGTTCTTATTTAGAATGTGCTTTTAGGAGCCTCTCATCATTCTGCTGATCCCATACTGACCGCTTAAGCCTCTTGAGTGCAATATATAATCTTAATTGTGGTGATTTACGTAAAGCTATCACATTTTGACAGATTTTTTCTTTATTTGTAACTGCTTGAGCAATAATATGTAGATTGATTACCTGTCAGAAATATGGTAACTTAACCACTTCCTTACTGGGCACTTAAACCCCCCTCCTGCCCAGACCAATTTTTGTCTTTCAGTGCTGTCCCATTTTGAATGACAATTGCGCGGTCGTGCGATGTTGTAACCAAATAAAATGCACGTGCTTTTTTTCCCACAAATAGAGCTTTCTTTTGGTGGTATTTGATCACCTCTGCGTCATTTCTGATCGCTGCTATAAACAAAAAATGAGCGACAATTTTGCAAAAAAGAACAATATTTTTTACTTTTTGCTAAAGTACAAATCCATTAAAAAAAATTATTCATCAGTTTTGGCTGATTTATATTCTTCTACATATTTTTGGTAAAAAAAAAATTGCAATTGGCGTATATTGATTGGTTTGCGCAAAAGTTATCGCATCTACAAACTATGGGAATTGATTTATGGCGTTTTTATTATTTATTTATTTTTTTACTAGTAATGGCGGTGAGCTGCGATTTTTATCGGGACTGCGATATTGCAGCAGAAATGTCGGACATTTTTTACACATTTTTGGGACCAATGACATTTATAAAGCGGTCAGAAATTTAAATATCCACTGATTACTGTGTAAATGTCATTGGCAGTGAAGGGGTTAACCAGCAGGGGGCAGTGAAGGGGTGAAATATGTTCCCTGGGTGTGTTCTAACTGTGGGGGGGGGGGGGGGCTGGCCGGGACATAACAGATCTAACTGATCCCAGTGACAGGGATCAGTGGATCTGTTATGTCCCCTTCAACAGAACGGAGAACCCCCGTGTTTACATCGGCGGTTCCCCGTTCTGCAGCTCTGTCAGGCGATCGTGGGTCTCGAGCGGACAACGAGTCCACCCGACCCACAGGCACGCTCGCGCAGGGGGCGCGCCGGGAGCATGCACATGGGACGACGTCCATGGACGTCGTCCCGGCATTTCAGATCCGCGCTGGAGCCGTACTTATAGCAATAGCGCAGATCTGTAGGGGTTAAAGGGGTTGTAAACCCTTGAGGTTTTTCACCTTAATGCATTCTATGCAGTTGTATCCTCTGTAGGTCATTTTTACCTACTGGTAAGCCTATAATAAGGCTTGCTTGTAGGTAAAATGAACATATCCTAAACCTGTATGGTTTAGGAGAGATATTCACCTTGCATGCAGCCACTGACGTCACGGCACATGCGCAATGAAGGTCCAGCGAAGGTCCGGCGGCTGTTGTCGGATAAATAACAATAGTTGCACTGAATCAATATCATATATATAGTGAAGTAATGAAATTAGTGAAACTCATAGCATTGTCTCTTAATAGTCCATCAAATACATTAGATAATTCTTCAAATGAACCAGAGTGATCTTCTTGTGCAGAAATCCATCACCGAGTGGCAAACACCCAAATAAGCTTATCAGAGCCACTGGACCCTTTAATTACAGAGGGTCAGAAAAGTATAAGAATGAGCCCCACTTGCTTGTCCTCCTCAAGGTAACATGGATGTCAGGAAGCAGGTGTGAGGCCGAGATGTTAGAGGGCTTCCCTTGCGGCTAAGTGCACAGCTACCCTGAGGATGAGACAGGGGAGCAGCGCCCAAAGAAGCACGGGTCGCCAGCAGGTAATTCCAGACGACTGTGTAGCAGGAAGTTGCAGGAACAGCTGGTGGTTGCTGGCGTGCTTAAGGCTCCGTGGGGAGTCAGCTGGAGACAAGGTCAGAAGGAAAGCCGGGGTCCTACACGGTTAGATCAGAGGAAGCAGCTGGGAAGGTGCACCAGGACAAGGATGCGCAGGATAGCAGATTTGTTAGAGCCAGCAGCGGGACAAGCCAGGAGAATGGTCGAGGAAGCAAGCCGAGGATCAGGACTGGAGAGCAGGTGCAGGGTCAGGACAAGCTGAGTCTGGTAAACAGGAGATCAATCAGGAGACAACAGGAACACAGGAATCACAGGGGAGCTGAGAGATAATCCAGCAAAGTCCTTCTGTTAGTGGCAGGTTTAAATAGCCCAAAGGGCGCCAATGTGTTTGCTACTGCGCATGCCCTGTGCGTCCCCGCGTTCGTGACGGAATGTTCGTTCGTGTGCGTCGGCGCATGCCCACTCGTACAGGCAGCTGGACGCGGCCATGTTGGAAATGGGCAGCAGCAGCCGTTCCAGGTCTATTTCCCTGACAGTGCCCCCCCCAAGGGGCAGCCTCCGGATGCCCAGCCGAGCCCACTTTTCTGGGTGTCTGGTGCGAAACTCCTGCATCAATCTGGGGGCATGAATGTTGTTGGCTGGTTCCCAGGAATTATCTTCCACTGGATAACCCTTCCACTTAATAAGAAATTGCCTCTGCCTACCTCTCCTCCGACAGTCCAGAATGGTCTCTACCTCAAATTCCGAATCTTCATCCAAGATGACTGGAGGAGGCGGCACTTCTTCTCTCCCAGGAAAAAGACTTGGAGTGACTGGCTTGAGCAAGGAGACATGGAACACTGGGTGGACCTTGAAAGAGCTGGGTAATGCCAGTTCAAAGGCTACTGGGTTGATCTCCCTCTTTACTTCAAATGGTCCCATAAACCTTGGTCCCAATTTCCTGGAAGGACAAGACAGTTTGAGATTAGCGGAAGAGAGCCATACCTTGTCGCCGACCTTGAATCCCGGACAGCTCCTTCTCCTCTTGTCAAATTGCTTCTTGTAGTCCTCCTGCACCTTCCTCATGGTTTCCTGTAAGGTCCGATAGTTAGATTGGATAGATGCTAGACGGTCTTGTGCTGCTGGTACTGATGCTTTGGGGACGAAACTGGGTAGAAAAGAGGGGTGGAATCCGTAGTTCGCCCAAAAGGGGGATTGTTGAGTAGTTGCATGTGTGGAGTTATTGTATGCAAACTTTGCGCAAGGGAGCAAGGAGCACCAGTCTTCTTGAGAGGACGAGCAAAAGCATCTCAGATATTGCTCAAGAGTCTGATTTGTTCTTTCCGTTTGCCCATTGCTTTGGGGATGGTTTCGTAGTCATGGTCGTCGTGTTCTGGCAGATCGTAGATAGGTTAGATTGATAGCCTGGAATGTCCTTTGGTACTCCTTCCACGTCCTCCTGATGTTCTTCGTTAAACTGTTCTCCTC
>BLSH010468313.1:1769612-1782568 GCA_018402905.1 Glandirana rugosa | reverse complement strand
ACTAAACACTTTAATTAACAATTCTCAATGTCGTTAGATCTTATTAACCACTTCCCGACCGCCGTATGCAAAATGACGGCCGGGAAGTGGCTCAGTTATCCTGACTGGACGTCATATGACGTCCTCAGGATAACAAGCCGCCGCGCGCCCGGGGGGGGGGCGCGCATCGCGGCAATCGGTGGTGTGGGAGGTCAGTCTGACCCCCCGCAATACCGATCTCGGTAAAGCGCTTCGATCCGAAGCACTTTACCATGTGACCAGCCGTGACCAATCACGGCTGGTCACAGTGTAATACACGAAAGCCGTTTATCGGCTTTCCTGTACTCAGGTCTGCAGACCTGATGAGGGGAGAGCCGATCGGCTGCATCCCTGACAGGGAGGGTCTGTGCTGATGATTTATCAGCACAGCCCTCCCTCGGATCGCCACCCAGACCACCAGGGAGCCTGCCCAGGGACCACCAGGGATGTGCCCACCCAGGACCACCAGGGAGCCGACCAGGGACCACCAGGGAGCCGATCTGGACCACCAGGGAGACCCCCCTAGACCACCAGGTAAGTGACATACTGCTCAGTGCCACCTTCACTCAGTGCCACCTTCAGATGCCACCCTAGACCACCAGGGAATGAGCCCCCTATCAATGTATATGCCCACCAGTGCCCCTATCAGTGCCCACCAGTGCCCCTATCAATGCATACCAGAGCCACATATCAGTGCCCACCATTGCCACCTACCAGTGCCCACCTATCAGTGCCCAGTGCCGCCTATGAGTGCCAATCAGTGCTGTCTATTAGTGCCCATCAGTGCCGCTTAGCAGTGTCCGTCAGTGCCCATCAGTGCCGCTTATCAGTGCCGCCTAACAGTGCTCATCATCGCTGCATATAAGTGCCACCTCATCAGTGCCACCTCATCAGTGCCGCCTCATCAGTGCCAATCAGTACTGCCACATCAGTGCCCGTCAGTGTAGCCTCATCAGTGCCCACCAGTGATGGAGAAAATTTACTTATTTACAAAGTTTTGTGACAAAAATAGAGAATTTTTTTTTTTTTTCAAAATTTTCGGTCTTTTTTTATTTGTAGCGCAAAAAATAAAAACCGCAGGGGTGATCAAATACCACCAAAAGAAAGCTCTATTTGTGGGAACAAAATGAAAAAAACTTTGTTTGGGTACAGCGTCGCACGGCCGCGCAATTGTCATTCAAAGCGCAACAGCACTGAAAACTGAAAATTGGTCTGGTAGTAAAGTGTTCTAAGTGCATAGTATTGAAGTGGTTAAATAACATCTTGTGATTTCAAGAAATAATCCTGAAGATGGGACTGGTTGCTATGTACAACACAGACTGTTCTGTTGGATTTTCTGATTCCCAATTTATATATATATATATTTTTTTTTATTGTTGCCACAATTTAAATTAAAGAGTATTGTCTTTCCAATTCAGAAATAAAGGTTCTTTGGATGTTTTAACTAGATAAAGAAATACAGCTTGTATATACATAAAAGATATGTTTTACATTCTAGCAGACAACTGTAACCTTTGCAGGTGAAATTTCATTGTTTGTGATACGTGACCTTCAACTATGCAATACACAACCTTCAACTCAGACTACCCCCGGCTATCCTTGCCTCTATTGCTCTTTGACTTTGTGTCATTTTTGGAACCACAGCCAGTCATGTTTTCTGAGATATTGGTGTTCACGTAGGTCAAGAGCCCCTTGATTGCATTTACAGATGCTTCTTATTTTTCCTAGAAACACAAAACGAGAAAAAAGGAACTCATTCAAACGGTTTAGCTTTAAAAAAAACCAAAAAATATATGTCCAGAAGTCTACAATCTTTTATGGCATTCATAAAGATGGCATGCTGGATTCTAATTTTCTTTCCCTTCCTGTCCTAGAGATGCAACAGGAAGTGAGAAGAAATCTTTCCAAAGTGAGGCCAAAACCCGTTTAGACATTTGTCACCAGCAGGTGTTGCCATTGGAAGATTAACCCTGATCTCCTGTTTCCCCAAAATAAGAGGTACTCTACCCATCACTTTCTGTCTCAGTGACCACTGGTGGTCACCAGGACAAATCAAGAATGAATTTCCTCAACATGGAGACTGAAAGAAAAGGCCTGTCTGTAAGAGAAAGTATGTCTAACACTTTCCATTCAATACAATTCAAATAAAAATGGTTTGGCTGTAGATAGAGACCATTTTTCATTATCTACTCTAGCTGAATTGAAAAATGCTTTCAGGGCTTTAGGAAACCAAATAATATTTTACATATATTTATGTGACTTTCTTTAAATCAGCCCTAGACCCTATTATAATTCTAACCTATTATATCTCTACATCCCCAGTCACCACTGCCAGTGGCGGCTGGTGGGTTTTTGTGGGGGGGAGGGCGTCAAACCAGAGGCTCTAATAGTCTTCAAAGAAGGGTGGGCTTGGGACGCAGAGCACTGCACCCTGAGCACACTCACTAGTGTGGCAATACCAAATGAATATTCACTATTGACACACTGATCCTCCCCCCGGCCAGTCTTAGGACTCCCTGGCCAATCATGTCTCAGGACACACTTCCTGTTCCTCTGCGGCCAGGAGGAGAATGTCCCACTGTGTACTTGGTCTGGCCTATCTTGATTTTGTGATTTAGGGTTATCAGCTGGGTGTTGGATAATTAGTTTCACATAATCGTTATCAAGATAAAGGATGCAGGAGGTCAAATTGATAAATTAGGACTACATGACTTACTTTTAGGCCACTCAGTAGAATGTCTCCTTTTGGCTCCCTGCTGGAGATTGACAAAATAGGAAGAGGAGAGCCAAGGAGGATGTGAATTGGTTTCAGCTCCAGCCTGGAATTAAGCCCACCCATAACAATATGGAGGTAGTACTATAAATGGCTGCCGTCGCTGGACTGTAACCTCAGCCATCAGACCCTGGGGCCAACAAGTGAGCTGGAGGGAGCCCAGAGACAGGGCTTGGAGCTTCCATGAGCCTCGTAAATGGGGAGCTTCCATGAGCCTCGTAAATGGGGAGGGGGGGGGGAATGTGGAAGCCAGAGAGAACAGGCAAAACTGCCTTGATTATGGGATTGAGCAGGTGTGTGCTGAATGGGGTGTGCCAGGAGACTAGGGCTGAACAGACTGCCTCTGTGAATTATGCTCTTGCTAGAAATTGATCACTTCACTAAGCATTGAGAGGCCCCAATGCTGGCAAACCATAGTTAAAGTGGTAGTAAACCCTCCTATCAATTTCAGCCAAGGAAGCTGCCATCTTGGCCTCTGTTTAATCTACAACTGCCATGATGCTGCACATGTGATCAGCTGACACCAGCCATTGGATGGTTTGACAGTTTGGTTTAGAGCGCATGCGCGTGGGAGCCGCCACTCATGGCACGAACACAGTGAAGAAACGGAGGCCGTCTCTTCACTGCGCATGTGCCGAAATTACGTCGGCACAGTTCTTACACTGCATATCTCCTGAACCGTGCAGGTTTGGGGGATATGCAGAGCACCTACAGGTAAGCCTTATTATAGGCTTACCTGTAGGTAAAAGTGGTTGTCACGAGTTGAATAAATCATAAATTGATGGGTTTACTACCGCTTTAATTGGCCAATAGCTTGGTCAAGGACCAAGACTCATATACAGACCATTCTTTTGTCTATTGTGTTGTTGTCTGACATTGCCTGTGTCGGTATGTTATTCTGTGCTAATACTGTCTGTATTGCTTTGTCTAACCCACACTTCCCTTCCAGAGCTTTACCGGTTTTAATAAAGCCCAAATCAATTGTTTCTGATGTGTCTTGTGATTGTACTCCTAAGAGGGTAGTGCTACACCATCTTTATGGAAGAAGGATAAAAAAACAGAATAATATATAATGACGAAAAGAACATCCAGCATTTTAACAATGTAAAAAGAAAAACAAAAAAAAAACAAAAAAGGAGCACTACAACAAAATAATTCAAAATATCTAAACACAATTTTTATTAATTCATCAATAATAGGACACATCAGAACTATAGACTCCTTTAAGGGGATTGCAAAAATAAAATATTCACGTACAGTGCCTCGAAAAAGTATTCATACCCGGTGAAATTTTCCACATTTTGTCATGTTACAATCAAAAAGGTAAATGTATTTTATTGGGATTTTATGTGATAGACCAACACAAAGTGGCTCATAATTATGAAGTGGAAGGAAAATGATAAATGGTTTTCCAAATTTTTAAAAATAAATATCTGAAAAGTGTGGCATTGTCACCTACCTGGTGGTAGAGTCTGATATGCAGGGGACAGCCTCTCTTGCAACGCTGACTCGAGAACCCCAGGTAGAGCTGACAGAGAGTTCAGGAGTGCAGAATGGCATGAGTGCTTAGCAGGAGTACTGGTGCTGGTGCCTCTGGCAGGACTGGAGATGCAGCTGGCAGATTTGTAAGGCACTTGATGACCTTGGCAAGCTGCAGATGGACCAGACCACAGGCGGGCAGATGAGAGACTGATTCAGGTAGAGTAGTCAGGTTTCAAGCCGGGTCAGACAGCAGGCAGGCAGCGAGGTAGCAAGGAGATGGCAAAGGCAGGAGAGTAGTCGGGTCACAAACCGGGTTGGCAGCAGGCAAACGGCGAGGTTCCAGGGAACAGGCAGATGAATGGTCAAAGGCATGCCAAAGGTCAGATCCAGCCGGATAGCAGGTAAGTCAGGAACAAGTCGGGTAGTCACAAGAACAGGATATGCAAGATAACAGACGGCAGGGGTCACAGGAACGGTGTAGACCAGACAGCACTGATACCCTGTTTCTGTCCCGTTTAAATAGAGTGGGTTCTCATTAGTTGCCCGTTCCGACACACGCATGCGCCGTGCACCTCTTCTCAATGGGACATGAAGAACAGGCATTCTCTGTCTGCTGACACTTTGCCTTTCCTGACATTGCCCCCCCCAATGGGCAGCCTACGGATGTCCACACAAGCAAGCTTTCCAGGATGGGTTCTCTTGAACACTTGAATCAATCTCTTGACCTGAATGTTATCCTTGGGTTTTCTTCCGGCCCATACCCCATTTAGTGGAACCAATTGCCTTCAGAAATCACCTAATTAGTACAAAATAACTACAGATGTTCTGTAAACCCTCAGAGGTTTGTTAGAGAACCTTAGTGAACAAATAGCATCATGAAGGCCAAGGAACACACCATACAGGTCAAGGATAAAGTTGTGAAGAACATCTCACGGAAAACTGTTCAATCCATCATCTGAAAATGGAAAGAGTATGGCACAACTACAAACCTACCAAGACATGGCCGTCCACCTAAACTGACAGGCTGGGCAAGGAGAGCATTAATCAGAGAAGCAGCCAAGAGGCCCATGGTAACTCTGGAAGAACTTCAGCGATCTGCAGAATCTGTCCACAGGATAACTATTAGTCATGCACTCCACAAATCTGGCCTTTATAGAAGAGTGGCAAGAAGAAAGCCATTGTTGAAAGAAAACCATAAAAAGTCCCATTTGCAGTTTGCAAGAAGTGGGGGGACACAGAAAACATGGAAGAAGGTGTTCTGGTCAGATGAGACCAAAATTTAACTTTTTGGCTTAAAAGCAAAAGCTATATGTGGCAGAAAACTAACACCGCACATCCCCCTGAACACACCATCCCCACCGTGAAACATGGTGGTAGCAGCATCATGTTGTGGGGATGCTTTTCTTCAGCAGGGACAGGGAAGCTGATCAAAGTTGATAGGAAGATGGATGGAGCCAAATACAGGACAATCTTAGAAGAAAACCTGTTAGAGTCTGCAAAAGACTTGAAAATCCTATTGAGAATTTGTGGCAAGACTTGGAAATTGCTGTTCACAGACGCTCTCCATCCAATCTGACAGAGCTTGAGCTATTTTTCAAAGAAGAATGGGCAAAAATGTCCTCTCTAGATGTGCAAAGCTGGTAGAGACCCCCCCAAAAAGACTTGCAGCTGTAATTGCAGAGAAAGGCGGTTCTACAAAGTATTGACTCTGGGGGGGGCCATACAAATGTCCCCCCACATGTTTTACATATTTATTTGTAAAAAATCTGGAAAACCACAGGGAAGACAGGGAAGCTGGTCAGAGTTAATGGGAAGATGGATGGAGCCAAATGCAGGAAAGTCTTAGAAGAAAAACTGTTTGAATTTGCAAAAGACTTCAGACTAGGGCGGAGGTTCACCTTCTAGCAGGACAACGACCCTAAACCTACATCCAGAGCTACAATGGAATGGTTTAGATCAAAGCAAGTCCAGACCTAAATCCAATTGAGAATCTGTGGTAAGACTTGAAAATTGCTGTTCACAGACGCTCTCCATCCAATCTGACAGAGCTTGAGCTATTTTGCAAAGAAGAATGGGCAGAAATGCCCTCTCTAGATGTGCAAAGCTGGTAGAGACTTCCCCAAAAAGACTTGCAGCTGTAATTGCAGAGAAAGGCGGTTCTACAAAGTATTAGGGGGGCGCTATACAAATGCACGCCAAACTTTTCACATATGTGTAAAAAATTTGGAAAACCATTTATCATTTTCCTTCCACTTCACAATGATGTGCCACTTTGTTGATCTATCACATAAACTCCCAATAAAAATACATTTATGTTTTTGGTTGTAACATGGGGAAATGTGGAAAATTTCAAGGGGTGTGAATACTTTGTCTTTGCAAAATAGCCCAAGCTCTGTCAGATTGGATGGAGAGCGTCTGTGATCAGCAATTTTCAAGTCTTGCCACAGATTCTCAATTGGATTTAGCTCTGGACTTGCTTTGAATTAAACCATTCCATTGTAGCTCTGGCTGTATGTGTTGGGTTGTCGTCATGGTTAGGTCTGGACTGTGACTGGGCCATTCTAGCACATGAATATGCTTTGATCTAAACCATTCCATTGTAGTTCTGGCTGTATGAGTGATGCAGCAAACATACGGAATTTTCACTTTTTTGTTTCCTTCACTTTTTGTGTCATGCAACAAAAATGGGAATTGAAATGCCCCACCACTGCTAAGAGGCCCAGATACAACTTTATTTCAATAAAAGTCAAAAGGACAATCCAATATTTTTGGATTGTCCCCCTGACTGTTATTGGAATAAAGTTGTATCCGGGCCTCTTAGCAGTGGTGGGTCATTTTAATTCCCATTTTTGTTATATAGCAATATATCACTGATGGTAAAAGACATAAAACATATAGACAGTCTCCCCGTTTTCTAAAATATAAATGCTTGATTCTTAAACCATGGCTCAGTTCAGAATGCCGTAACCTTCCAGAAAATGACATGCAAACATAAAGGTCTGATTGACAACAGCATTATTTTAAATGTGGCTTTTCACAGCTCTTGGAAGACATTTTGATTATGACATAGTGCTATTGGCAAACGGACTTGTCAGTCACACAGACAGAGGAACAAAGCATGAAATAAACATGCTGGCAAAAGAAATGTACTACGCTCCAATTTTTGTTTAACCATTCGGAAGCTACCCTTGTGTCCTGAAATGAAACAGGAATTATTTACATAAATAAATTGAGTTGCTGCATGTTCACCAGCATAGACCCTCACGGATGAAAGTCTTGTGGTATAAGAACAGGACGGTCATTGCAGAAGACTTTTTTAATATAAATGCAGCATTTCATTATTGTAATTAGCCAACAGAAATGATAACATAACCATTGAACTTGCACTCACGAGAGAATTCGTTATCTTGGGTGGGAGGATGCCAGGGCCAGAATAGACTGAATTCAGGCTGATCGCCAAGGACCCTGCTGCCTAAGACTGGCCATAAATGGTTCAAATTCAGCCAACTCCGGATGTATTGGCCAAAATTTGAGCCATGGGAGACCCTGGAAGCACATCTACAAATCGGCCCAGCCGGGTGGAAAATTGTTGCCCTAACATTGACTGCATCCTTTCAGATGGATAAGGCAATCAATTGATTTTTTCTTGCTTAGCCCACAGACTGAAAAAGAGAAAACCAAGCGACGTTTGGCTAGCTTAACAGCTAGTAAGACAATTTTCCCTATTTATCAACATTGCAGGAACAAACCATGCATGTTCCTGGTACACAATAATGAGCCATAAATGTATTGATTGAGGACCACAAGACTACTTTGGGAACCAAATGCTTCGAAGTTGTCAAAGATGTAGACAAGTTCCTGGTTGAGTGAGCGGTCACCACCTCCAAAGGAGCCAAGCCCTCAGTTGGCCTGTACAACCCATGCCACAATCGTCCTAAGTGAGGAGTGTTTCCCTTTGTTCTTTTCGACAAAAATGAACAGGCATTCTAAAGCCTGAAGGAAGCTGTAGCTTGCAGATATAACAATATCCGAGAGATTCCTATAACCAAAGAAAAGGCAATCCTATACATAGTTCACATTTGTTTTACATTTGCCAAGTCACTCATGGTAGCGCAAAAGTCGGATCACTATTTGTAAAGAAAAGGTACTACTGAGAGTCAGACTTAGGACGCATGTTAGTACCCTAAAGGCGAACTTGACAAAGGTCTTTAACAGAGACAGGCCTAGAACACTCTTCTGCAATTCCCGAGGGAGTCAAGAACAAGAGGGAGGTTCCATTTGGGAAGCCTCTGCTTACTCTGAAGTCTGAGCCTAGATGCTCCCTTACAGAATTGTTGGACAGGAAAAAAAAGCCTAGATCTGGATACACCTGTGATGGTAAATCTGACTGGAGGAAGCTCAGAATATTTTGAACTTCAGGATCATTACCTGATCCGTCAGCAGCAGACATGTATTGCACAAACTTTGACCCGATTCTCCTTTGTTTGTGTTTGTTCTCCTAGTATTCATGAGAGCAAAGATGACTCTGGAGGGGCAGCTGAGGAACTTCAATCTCAAGAACCAGATCATCAGACACCACTGTGTTAGACATGCATGTAGAATTTCACCCCGTGACAGAAGGTCTGGCCTGAGGGGAATGGGCTCTGGCTTCCAACTGAGCTGTGCTAGCACAGGGAACCATGGCCTATATCAGTGATGGCGAACCTTGGCACCCCAGATGTTTTGGAACTACATTTCAACTACAGTGCAGAGTGCAGGAGCATCATGGGAAATGTAGTTCCAAAACATCTGGAGTGCCAAGGTTCGCCATCACTGGCCTATATGGTCAATAAGGCATCCTTGCTTCTACCTCCACAACTTCTGTTCTGAGTCTTCATAGAAACCGTAACTCTTCATTCTGGTCCTTAGGAGGAGGACAAAAAAGGAACGCGACCTCTGGCTCTAGGCACACATTTATGGGAGTGGTGTCCTATAGGAATGGAGGTGGGTTTAACCCATACGTATGCTGCCATGAAGTCTGTCAGGAAAACAATTTTTATCCAAATTTTTGGCCTTATTTGCAAAATACAAAAACCCAGTGGTGATTACATACCACCAAAACAAAGCTCTAATTGTGTGAAAAAGATTATAAAAATTTCATGAGTAAAATGTATGGCCGCGCAATTGTCATTCAAAGTGTTACAGCGCTGAAAACTGGCCTGGGCAGGAAGGGAGTAAAAGTGCCCAGTATTGAAGCCGTTATATGCTAAATTATATATTTAAAATGCATATTTTTTTAATGTTGTTGTTTTGACCATAATAAATAATCAAGATAGGTACAAAACATCTATATATATCCTTTAAGTGTACATACACAATATTGCAGTTTACATACAGTTTTTTTTAGAAATTTCTGACTGCATTATAATTATTTTAATAATTATATTATTTTATAATTGTTAGTATTTTCAATGCCATCTTTTATGTCCGCATTAAAAAAAAAAATCATTGAACATTTTCAGCCCATTTGTTTTGCAGTTCATCCTTGTTGACACATCTGTGTCTTTTTGGAAAGCAGAGATCTGAACTCTATGGAAATACTCAGTAACTACATGTAAAATATATGTATATCCACATCAGATGTGCTTGGAAAATAGCATTGTGGGAAAAAAAATGTCAAGCTGGCCAGAAAAAAAAGCATTTCTGCAGACAGTACAGTGGTTAAAGTTTGCCATATATACATCGAAATTCGGATGGTTCAACAGGGACTGGTGACCCATCCATTAGGGGTGCAGGGGCATTGCCCCCCCCCCCCAATCCATGCACCCGGCCCCTAATCTCCACGCATGGATTTCATTGTGGGGTTTTTTTTTTTAGGCCGTGATTAGAGCCGGAGGCTTCAAAAAGGATGGGCTTGGTGCCCCAAGCCCACCCACTTGTGTGACATTAGCAAATTAATATTCACTAATGTCTTCCTGCTTCTCCTCCCAGCCAATCAGGAAGCGGGTCTCAGAATCCACCTACTGTTTTCCTTATTAGAAAAAAAAATGCTTTTTTCCCTTTTTTTTAGAGTTTAGTTCTACTGATACCAGGATCTGATAATAGAGTGCAACGGGGTGGTAAGAATGTAATGGCTACTTTAAAGCAGAACTTCAGCCAAAAATAACAAGATACAAATAAATAGCCCATTAAAAGATAATATATCAAATTGATATTGTTGTAATATTCACCTTCACTCCAGCAGAATCCTTGTCCATTGAGCTCAGTGGTTCAAACTGCCAGCCCTTATGTCTCTACCATGTCCTGTAGTGACACAGGGGTCAACAGGAGGAACCACATCAGAGGAGCAGAAAAATCAACACTTAAAAAAGTGTCCAATTCTTTGGGATTTTTAGCCAGCGGTTTCTCTTCACTACTGCAGAGGTCAGCTTTGCAAGCAGAGAGGTGAGTATTCAATGACTCTGTCACGTACCTGGTGGTGGAGTCTGGCTTATGCAGTGGGCAACCTCTCTTACGACCCTGATTCCTGAGCCCCTGGTAGTGTAGACAGGGAGCTCAGGAGTGCAGGATGGCACGAGGGTCGGACTGCGTCACTCGTGCTGGTAGGAAGTCTGTGGGTGCGCTCGTGCACAAGAAGCGTGGTCGTACAGGCCGGGTCGTAAAGCTGGCTGGCAGTGCAGTACAGAGGGAGCTGGCAGATGGGTGGTCGGGTTCAGGCAGGGTCGTCAACAGGCAGGCAGCAGGAGTACAGAAGGGCTAGGCAAAACAGTGGTCGTAGGCAATCCAGGGGTCGGTACAGGCGGAGATCAGCAAAGTCAGGCAGGTCGGGTCACAGGAACAGATAATCAGGATACAGGCAGCTCAGGAACTCACACTAAACAGCACTTGCTGCAGGGCGTGCACAGTTGAAATAGAGCAGTTTGGCGCCGTTTCTGGCGCGTGCGGGCGCGCATGAACACGCAGCAAAGCCCAGAAACTGCAGGATTTCTCTAACAGACTCCTTTGTAGGTAGACATTTATTGTACATATTTATTGAAATAATTACTTTAAAATGTATCTTCACACTGTCCTTTCACTTGACCTTGGTTATGAATAAGCACTTTTAGCGTGAAACGCGTCAACAGATCACCTGTGTATCCTAGTACAGGGATTTCTTTTATCTTCAATTTGTCACAATAAAGATTTTTGGATGCATTCTACTAGAGTATGTGGCCCTCCACTTCTTCTTATCACGGTTCTTCAATTGTGAGCGGGCTGGGCACTTAGATGTGAGGGGTATTATGTGGACCGACCTGGTACGGTGCTTTACCTTTGTTGGAATATCACTTGACCTAACCCCTCCCCACCCCCAAAAAAATTACAAAATTACCTTTCTACTTTCTTGCCTAGGCAAAAATGATCTCATCCCCTTTCTGAAACCTCCTGGGATACTGAAGTCATGCACCCCAGAAGGCCTGGAATCTTTGTTTCACTGTGAATACCTTGGAAAATCTACACGGCACTGCGCATGCGCCACTCCATGTCATCCGGGGCCAGCTAGGAGAACTCAGAAGAGACAGCTGACCTCTGGGTGACATCGGAGGAGAAGATGGTGGCACAGGACACAGTGGTCTTAGATGAAGGATGGATAATTGCTGGATTCATTGAACAGGTGAGTATGTTTTTTGTGAACAGTCCACTGGTACGGGAAAGAATGTTAAAAAAGTGTAAAGGGGAAGTGAAGTTCCATTTAAGGCTGCATTCACACCTGAGCGTAGCGTCTTTGATCGTTTTTTCTGCATTTTTTCGCTGGTTTTCATGCACATTTCTGCACGTTTATAAGCAGCGTTTTTGGACTTTGGCATTTTTTTATTAGCCAATAGACTAAACTATTATCTGCTGCATCATTTGTTGCTAGGCATTTCAGCTTTTTTTGCTTTTCCATTAGCTTTAATTTCTTCTTTTATTATTATTATTAATTTATTATAATGTTTATTCGTTAGGGTAAGGGGTTTCGAGTTCAGTTTAGGATAGGGTTAGGATTAGGAGTTGGGGGCTTAAGGTTATTTATTATTATTTTATTTATTTTTTATCTTATTTTATTTATTATTATACGAATAATAAATTAATAAATAAATGTAAAATAAATACACAGATAAAAAAACAGGCCCTTGTCCTCATCAACATGGGGACAAGGTGCTTTGGGGTGGGGGGGAGCCCCCTGCCTTAAAGCACCCATACTTCCCATGTTGAGGGCATGCGGCCTGGTATGGTCCCCCTTTCCTGGCCTGCCAGGCTGCGCGCTCGGATAAAGGTCTGGTATGGATTTGGGGGGGGGGTGACCCTATGCCAGTTTTTTCGGCATAGGGGGTTCTCCTTAAAACCCACACCAGACCGAAGGTGGTGGTATGCTCTTGGAGGTGATTCATTTGGCGGGGGTTCCCCTTTAAGATCCCCAGAGCACAAGGTGCCTGACATTGTCGGGATAAAAGTCGGATCCCGTTCACAGAAGTTGGACTGATGTAGGTCCGGTGTAGGTCCGATGTAGGACACAAGTCGCAGAACAAAGTAGGATCAAAGTCGGACCGTTTTCATGTCGGATAGTGTGAACCTAGCCTTATACAGCAATTATTTGCATTATACAGCAACCCATTGTGACCTCCCTCATAGGCAAGAGAAAAAAAAACAGGAGATAGAAAAGCTGATAGAAATCAAAAGGGGGGAA
>BLSH010468313.1:1750069-1769602 GCA_018402905.1 Glandirana rugosa | reverse complement strand
CCCCCTTTCCTGGCCTGCCAGGCTGCGCGCTCGGATAAAGGTCTGGTATGGATTTGGGGGGGGGGTGACCCTATGCCAGTTTTTTCGGCATAGGGGGTTCTCCTTAAAACCCACACCAGACCGAAGGTGGTGGTATGCTCTTGGAGGTGATTCATTTGGCGGGGGTTCCCCTTTAAGATCCCCAGAGCACAAGGTGCCTGACATTGTCGGGATAAAAGTCGGATCCCGTTCACAGAAGTTGGACTGATGTAGGTCCGGTGTAGGTCCGATGTAGGACACAAGTCGCAGAACAAAGTAGGATCAAAGTCGGACCGTTTTCATGTCGGATAGTGTGAACCTAGCCTTATACAGCAATTATTTGCATTATACAGCAACCCATTGTGACCTCCCTCATAGGCAAGAGAAAAAAAAATGGGATAGAAAAGCTGATAGAAATCAAAAGGGTCAAGGAGGAGGGGGGGGAAGAAGAGGTAAAAAGGGAAGGGGGGGGGGGGGAGGGGGGAAAAAAGAGGCAAAAGGGGGCAGGAGGAAAAAGGAAAGGAGGGGGAACTAGAAAGAGGGGAAGAGGAAATAAGGTGAGAGAAAGAAGAAAGGGATAAGGGAAGCGGAAAAGGAAATGTGAAAAAACAGGTGTATGAAATAAACCAGAATTAGAGAAGGGAGAGAAGGCATCCAGGGGCCAAGAGGGGACCCCCAAACCACATATATCTCAGGGGCTCAAGGAGCACCCTCTCCTCCTCCTCCAACCTCCAACCCTCCAGTATGGTCCTGATTTTTTTATATACTTTGAATTCATGATATAGCTTAATTTGAAGCTTACAGCCTTATCCAATGCTATTCAAATATTTGAGACATGGATGCGTGAGTTTGGGGTCTAAGAACTTGACTGGACTGCACAGAGTCCTGTCCTCAACCCAAAAGAACACATTTGGGATGAATTAGAGCGGAGACTGCGAGCCAGGCCTTCTTGTCCAACATCAGTGCCTGACCTCACAAATGTGCTTCTAGAAGAATGGTCAAACATTCCCATAGACACTCCTAAACCTTGTGGACAGCCTTCCCAGAAGAGTTTAAGCTGTTATAGCTGCAAAGGGTGCGCCAACTCAATATTGAACCCTATGGACTAAGACTGGGATGCCATTAAAGTTCATGTGCGTGTAAAGGCAGGCGTCACAATACTTTTGGTAATATAGTGTAATGGCCTTCTTGCATTTGTTTTTATATGGGGTTTTTTATGAAAATTGAATCTTATGCACCTTCTGAACTCTTTATGCCCCTTTTACCAATCTGAATTATTTTCAAACACATGCCGCAGAGTGCCACGATATAAAGTACCATCCACATAGAGTCACAACTTCTTTAATAAAAAGGAAGAGACTTGTTATTTAAACATTCATATTACAACCTGTTAAATTACTTTCATAAAATGTGCTTTCAGTTAATGGAAAACTAATTATATAGAATTACACTGCAGAGCTGTTAATGCAGAAAAAAAGCCAGGATTTCTCATAAAAATATATACATCTATCCTCAACTTTTCTATATATTTAAATAAACTCTCTAGTGTTTAAACTGCCTCATTTAAAATCCATTGTGCAAAGTAATGTAATGCTGCATTGCATGTCTGAGAAAATGATGGCACGCTACAGAAAGCACTTACCGTTAAATGTATTCAGAGGCACAAAATATACTTTCTCATTGTTCATTAGGTATGTTAGATGACTGTGGCCTAATGAAGAATATCTGCAGTTTGTTTTGATGTAGGTGGCCTCTGTTGGAAGATACAATTTAAAAAAGAACTTTCAAGGTCAAGAGTAGGATCAGGTTATGGCCTCTTCTATGGTGTGCCAACCCCACCTTCAAGCTGCATCCTCAATGGTACATCGCCTTAAAGAGTGTGGAGAATAGGGAGCTCTGGATAACAAGGAGACTTTAACAGTTCATGATTGGCTCTTGAAATATGATTAAAGTAGAACTATGGGCAAAACCTTTTTTCATTTTGGATAGAGTAAGGGAGGGTTATAACCGCTGTCAGATTTTTTTCGCCATCTCTGTCCCATTGCGGAGATTTCCCTTCACTTCCTGTCCCATAGCCAAACAGGTGAGAGGATATCTCTGCAAATTAAAGGAATTTTTTTGGGGACCCCCAGCTCACCAGAACTAGTTTCCCCATTGGAAGATTTCCCATCTATTACTTTTCTGGGGACAACCCAAAAACTGGGGTTTTCTTTTTACTTTCACTTACAATGATAATGGTAAAAAGGACAACTAGAGAGAGTAAATCTCCTTAACAGGGGCACAGACCGCAATAAAAACGTATTGGGGCTCTAATCCCTCTCCACTCTGTCCAAAACTAAAAAAAAAAAGTTTTGCCTTTAGTTATACTTTAACCTCCCTGGCGGGATGATTATTTCAGATTTTTGGTGCTGAAAGCGGTACAATTATTTTGCATGGAAATTTGGCGTTTTATATTGTAGGCCTGTAATTCTTAGCAATAACTCACTTAAATCTGTCCAAACAACAGTCTAGTAGACATCCCGGGTATGAAAAAGTTTGAAAAATGAAATCATAAATTATAACATAATAAATAACTAAAAATAATTATCAAAAATAATAATATAATAGTAATAAAATTTATTCAATAATGTAATCAAACCAAAAATGCAGAAATTTGCTCATTTGCAGAGTTGTCGCTGTCGTCACTTTCAGTTTCTGATGATAAATTTCCCCAAAAATCAGTATCACTCAATTCTGCAAATCATTCTTATTTACTATCTGTGGTTTCTAGCTGATCAAAAACCACTTTTGACGTAAAGGGACACTTTTTGGTTGCTATGGACATTCTCATGTTTCCAGGCAGAAAGAATGACATTTATTATATAAAAGTGCATGCAGGGCTCTAGGGAAACCACTAGGGACAAAGGGGATGTGAAATGTTTTCATACAGTAATGTAATCTATAAGATTACAGTGTACTGTGTGTGCTGTGTGTGTTTCACTTTTTGAATTTCCCGCCGGTCTCCGTCCCCGTGCGACGCGACGCTCGCAGGGAACGGAGCCCGGCACACAGAGTCATCTGGCGGCAGACACAGCTCGCAGACACGGCGGGGGACATCGCTGGATCCAGGGGACAAGGTGAGTAACATTGCCTGGATCCAGCGATGCAATCCCGAGTGTGGCTCGGGGTTACCGTTCTTGGTACTGAAAATCCACCCCGAGCCACACTCGGGAATACCGCCAGGGAGGTTAATGCACCACAGAAGAGTAGGGAAGAGGGAAGCACACTCTATAGGAAAAGCAAAGCAGAGAAGAAGGCGCTTCTAAGTGCAGTAATAAAACACTTTAATGACAAGGAAGGGTTAAAAACACTTACAAGATGGAAGTGATAAACAGGCATGGCAATGAATCCATAACGTCCAGAGAGATGCCTCCTGGGAGTAAAGACAGCTGCAGGTGGAAGTTCCAGCCGACCAGCGGTGGGAAGCATTTTCTCTCTGATCCAAGATGGAGAGCCGCTCTGTCAGTACCAGCATGGAATCCAGGCAACCAGAAGTGACGTCAGAGTGGGCAGGACATGTTTCAGAGCATGCCCAGTGGTTCTTTCTTCAAACAAACCCCTTTTGGTTGGGGCTCCATATTCTGGTCTCGCCTCCATTTCTGTGCAGCTGATTTTTGTTTATACAAAATAGAAGGCTATCAGGCTGCCAAGTCACTGCTGGAAGAGGAGAGCTAAATTAATACTAAACACTAGGCAGGTACAAAACACGCAAAATAGTGCAGCACTGTAATAATCAAGACATCAGTAAATTTATTTTTTAAATACAAGCAGTGTAAGTTTCTGAATATGACCTGATATCATGAGCTTCTTGTAGTCCCTATACAGCAGGACTGGAGTATGAGAGGAAGAAGCAGCACAAGGTGTCAATTATTTAATGTTCTGGCAATAAGCACACTGATTGGAGAAAGTGACAAAAAGATGAGCTTCTTTTACTGTCCAGTGACTGTCTAGGGCAGGTTCAGGGTGCCTCCCTGTTAGAAATTCTACAGAACAGACAGTGGCACAGTCCACTTGGGCTTTGCTGTTTAACTGCAGTCAGAAAACAGAAACTTTATCAGAGAAAAGACCATAGAGCAGCTACAAACTTATAAACACTGCCATTTATTTGCTGATGTAGTTGTTGTACAAAATACTCAACTTCTACTTATATTAGTCCCATTTGAGATATCAGTTCAATAAATCTGTTTCTTGTAAGCAGTTTTGTCAAAGCATCTGCAATCTTCATCAGCAGCTCCGATCCACTTTTGTTTCTCATGAGTTGGAAGTCTTTGCATCTCATCCAAAGAATCTGGCTCTGGCTTTAATGCTACACAAGCGACATAGGACAGACATTTGGCTGGGATGCCGTTATTGCTTCTGGTGGATTTCCTGATTGAAGTCTCTGGTGGCCTGGTTTCTTCTTTTTGTCAGGACTGGGCTTAGCTCTCCCTTCTCAGAGCAAGGTGCTCAGCTGAGGGTTAATTGCCAGACTCAACTTCTACTCTGTCTCACCTGATGACCATATCCTGCCTCGTTAAGCCAACTCTGCTGCTATATAAACTGCCTTGATCCGATCGCAGGTGCCTTCACCTTGGTCAACATCTCTGGAGAAATCTCTGCTGTGGTTTCCTGTGAAAGACTTTGCTTGTTTGACATTCCCTTCTGGTTTCTGGATTCAAGACCTTGCTTGGCTGACTCTCCTCCTGGTTCTTAACCCTGCATTCCATTTGTTTGACCTCGCTTATCTCTGGATTCCTTTTTCACTGGCTTGCTATGACTATCCACTCTGGTTACCGAACCCTGGCTATGTTTTGAACACGTTTACTCTGTTTTTTTATTACATTTTACTTTTTTGATAAAAGTGTGATTTTACTGCACTTCTGTCTTGGTCAGATTCATGGTTCCTGACACTTTTACAGTATTTTGATAGTCTGCTTTCATTTATATTTCTGTGTCACTTTGTTGCTTATCTTCATGTGACACTAATGTGAAATTTCCCTAAGTTTCAAGTGTTTGTGTTATTTCATGAAATTTTGAACACGCTGAAGTTTCTTCGACAATTACACTTCTACTAATGGTTACCTTGTTTGTGTTTTCTTTGTGTTTTGATGTAGAATTTTGTATCCCTTTTGAGATTCACTGTTCCCCACATGTTTTTTTCTGGGGGGGGGGTGGCAAGCAACCACCCGCCCGAGTGGCACGGAACTACTAAACCCCCACCTCCCGGGCGGCCGGCGACATGACACTACCACCCCCCTGCTGTCTGCAGGTCAGTTCAGCACATACCCCATTTAGGTGGCGGGTGACAGGCGGCAGGCCGCGGGCAAGGGCTCCTCTGCTCCTCGGCTCCTGTGTCTTTTCCTCCATCGTGGTGGCTTCCGTGCATCTCTTCTTCCTAGGCGCTAGGAATCCAAAAGGATCGCCTGTCCTTTCAGCCAATCGGGTGCTGGGTCTCAGACCCGGCACCCGAGTGGCCAGGAGTACGATCAGTGTTAGAATAGCGAAAATTAATTCACGGTTGTAACACATCTGGGTGGGCTGAGAGCACTTTCTGCGCCAAGCCCACCCTATTTTTAAAGCCTATTAGAGCCTTTGGCTCTAATCAGTGCTTCAAAAAAACACCCCGCCATTGTAATTCATGTGCCTGGCGTCCTGAAAGGGGCTGGACGCGTGGATGGAGGGGTTGCATGGATGGGGGGGTGGCGCCTGTGTGCCCTCAATGGACGGGCCACCCCTGCCCAGATGTCAGGATCATGTTGGCATCAGTGGCGGCCCATAATGCAAGGCACAGGGGCCCCGCCCATGTGTCCGGCCCCCTAATCTCCATGCAGGGCACTGGACGCATGGATTCCAATGGGGTTTTTTTTTTTGAAGAGGCTCTAATAGGCTTCAAAAAAGTTTCCCGAGCCCACCCAGTTGTGTGACAATAGCAAATGAATATTCGCTATTGTCACACTGATTCTCCTCCCGGTCAATCAGGAAGTGGGTCCTGAGACCCGTTCCCCGATTGGCCGAAAGGAGAAGCGATCCTATTGGCCTAGAAGGAGGAGGGAGGAAGAGAGAGGAGGAGGAGGGAGGAGACGCAAGGCCACCGTCATGCCGAGGACCGACCGACCCACCAGCAGCAGCTGTTGTCTCCATGGCTGACCCCCGCCGACCTCATCAAGCTGGCATCCCTGAGCATGACCGCTTTCATCACCCTGTGAGATCAGAGCCTGCACATAGCCCCCTATTGTCTGCAGCTGGTCCATCCGGAGATAGTAGCATAGGATAAGATAGCCAGCGACGGGGGGGGGGTGTATGGTGCATGGTGGTGGGCTGGAGCGACGGGGTGGAGGTCCGTGGTCAGGTCCGTCTAAAACCCCCCCCCCCGACTGGTGAAGCACCAACCGCCACTGGTTGGCGTATCAACCTAAGTGACATGTAAATGCAGCTGACCTAAGGACAATCTGTACACTGCACTATTGAACATGTTGGTATAAAACTTAGAAGTAAAAGCTGCATTTATTGGAATTGTTGTCTGCATTGGCACATTACCATGTAAATATATTCGGTCGGCATTAGTTCCAGATTCAGTAATCTGTCATTTGAAAACAACTTACAAACAAGTCACTTAGAACTTGAATTGCTTCATTTGAGACATGAGATTTAATTTGCATAATTTAGACATTACTCTTGGATTAATAAGGTTCACATTTTCGGCAACTGGGAAACCCTTTGCCGTTAATGGTAGAGGGGATAAAGGGTTAAAAGAAGTCATTTGTGCTTTAGCTGATTAATCATTCAACATTTTATGGCCCTGAAGTGTGTAAAACAAGGAGAACTGAGATTTCGTATTAAGAAAAACCTTTACTGTCACTTGGCTTACGCAGTTAAGTCTTGAGTCTCTTAAAGGCAACCTGTGTTCTTTATAATGTTGTTGGTATAACTAAAATGGGTAATTGAAATGCAAATATGTTAACTGTTCAGCAAAAGGATTAGTAATTCTGTTTAACCAGCCTTGTGGTCCAGTTGTCTCTCCAACACAGCACAGCCAGGTTTGATTGCAAGACCTCCCTGCAGACTACTCTGGCTAAGTAATACAGCCTGGTCCAGAACCCACCGCAGCCTGTTATTGGATAAAAAAGGAGCAGTTGTGGCCACCATTATTTTCCATCAAAGCCCTAACCACAGGTTGCCACTGGAGTCCTCTTCCACTCCTCCATGATGACATCACAGAGCTGGTGGATGTTAGAGACCTTGCGCTCCTCCACCTTACATTTGAAGATGCCCCACAGATTCTAAATAGGGTTTATGTCTGGAAACATGCTTGGCCAGTCCATCACCTTTATCCTCACCTTTATCCATCATCTGAAAATGGAAAGAGTATGGCACAACTGCAAACCTACCAAGGCATGGCCGTCCACCTAAACTGACCGGGTGGGCAAGGAGAGCATTAATCATAGCAGCAGCCAAGAGGCCCATGGTAACTCTGAAAGAGCTGCAGAGATCCACAGCTCAGGTGGGAGAATCTGTCCATAGGACAACTATTAGCCGTGCACTCCACAAATCTGCCCTTTATGGAAGAGTGGCAAGAAGAAAGCCATTGTTGAAAGAAAGCCATAAGAAGTCCCATTTGCAGTTTGCAAGAAGCCATGTGGGGGACACAGTAAACATGTGGAAGAAGATGGTCTGGTCAGATGAGACCAAAATTTGAACTTTTTGGCCTAAAAGCAAAACGCTATGTGTGGCAGAAAACTAACACTGCACATCACCCTGAACACACCATCCCCACCGTGAAACATGGTGGTGGCAGCATCATGTTGTAGGGATGCTTTTCTTCAGCAGGGACAGGGAAGCTGATCCAAGTTGATAGGAAGATGGACAGAGCCAAATACCGGGCAATCTTAGAATAAAACCTGTTAGAGTCTGCAAAAGACTTGAAAATCTAATTGAGAATCTGTGGCAAGACTTGAAAATTGCTGATCACAGACACCCTCCATCCAATCTGACAGAGCTTGAGATATTTTTCAAAGAATAATGGGCAAAAATGTCCTCTCTAGATGTGCAAAGCTGGTAGAGACATCCCCAAACAGACTTGTGCCTATAATTGCAGAGAAAGGGAGTTCTACAAAGTATTGACTGAATACAAATGCCCCCCACACTTTTCACATATTTATTTGTAAAAAAAATGGAAAACCATTTATCAGTTTCCTTCCACTTCACAATTCTGTGCCACTTTGTGTTGGTCTAATCACATAAAATCCCAATAAAATACATTTACGTTTTTGGTTGTAACATGACAACATGTGGAAAATTTCAAGAGGTATGAATACTTTTTCAAGGCACTGTATGTGTCATAAAACAATTGGATTATAATCACTCTCCTAAAAATCCTTCAGCGCCAATGGATCTTTTAACCTGATACAGTCCAGCTCAGCTGTTACCAATTCTCATAAACATCATATCAAAAAAATGGATATCCGTTGAAACAATGTCTATAAAGTAGACTAATATCCAAAGTAGCGCTTCTTCACCCTTTGACAGGGCAACAGCTGATTGTAATATGAAGGGACCATACACTGTGAAGACACAGGAATAGAGCAGATGTGAAGCATAATTCTAAGTGGTAATGTGCACCAATCACCAACAAGTTGCACCTCGTGAATCACTCCCCCAGGACTTGCACTTACCGACAAAGGGCAAGACTGCACCATGATAGATTCACCTAACTCTCTCCTCTAAATCGCAGCAGGTACTTGGTCACACTCGGGCATGCAAAAAACCAAACACTAATATAGTGTAGTATGCTAAAACATTGAATGCCCCCCGCTCCATTGCACTTACAAAATATATTTAAAACTTTTGCATTGACAATCCACAATATGAGCTACGTCACCGCTGTTCCTGGAAGACTGAGCCTTGGCCTCTCACACCGCTCCGGAGCTCCGCTTCCTATTGCTGGAACGCACTCGTGACTTCCTAGTGCTGCTGGATCACACCCTGACGCGCTTCGTCATCACGACTTCAACTGAGCAGTTTAGGCAATTCTCTGAAGAGAAAAGTTTTCAGGGATCGCCTAAAAATGGATAGATTTGGAGGCAGTCTGTCAGATTGGGGTAGGGAATTCCAGAGGATGGTAAAGGCTTGGGAGAAGTCCTGGAGGCGAATATGGGAGGAGGTGATGAGGGAACTAGAGAGCAGGAGGTCTTGGGAGGAACGAAAAGGACGATTAGGTTGCAATTTTGAGACTAGGTTAGTGATGTAGCTGGGGGCAGAGTTGTGGACAGCTTTGTAACTTATTGTTAGTATTTGGAATTTAATTTGTTGGGTGAGTGGCAGCCAGTGGAGGGATTGGCAGGGAGGGGTAGCAGACGCTGAGCGTTTGTAAGATGGATGAGTCTGGCAGCGGCATTCATGATGGACTGAAGGGGGGATAGTCTGTTTAGAGGTAAGCCAATGAGGAGAGAGTTGCAGTAGTCAAGGCGAGAGATAACCAGGGAGTGAATCAGGAGCTTTGTGGTTTCATTGGTTAGGAAAGATGAAGTTTAGAGATGTCGCGGAGGTTGGGCGGCAAGCTTTGGAAAGTGATTGGATGTGGGGCCAAAAGGAGAGTTTGGAGTCCAGGATAATGCCTAGCACCCTGACATGTGGGGACGGGTGGATGGTTGTGCCATTGCTCTTGACAGGGGAAGAGGCACGTGGGGGAAGAAATATTAGGAGCTTGGTTTTGGGCAAGCTGAGTTTGAGGAAGTGGTGTGACATCCAGACAGATATGTCTGTTAGTAAGTTAATGATGCGTGAGGAGACTGATGGAGTGAGCTGAGGGGTGGAGAGGTAGATTTGAGTGTCGTCAGCAAAGAAATTATATTGAAACCCATGGGAGGCTACCAGCTAACCCAGGGAAGAGGTGTAGATGGAAAAGAGGTCCAAGAAGGAGAAGTGGAGAGGAGGAAGTAGAATTGTAAGTGACACTGAAGGTGTGTTGGGTTAGGTAGGATGAGAGCCACCAAAGAGCACAGTCACGGAGACCAAGGGAGTAAGGTTTTTTGAGGATGAGGGGGTGGTCAACTGTACCAAAGGCAGCCGAAAGGTCCAGAAGTAGGAGTACAGAATAATGTCCATTGGTTTTTGCGGTTAGTAGGTAATTTGTGATTTTTAGAAGAGCAGTTTCTGTTTAGTGTTGAGGGCGAAATCCCGATTGAATGGGATCAAGAAGGTTATTCTTAATGAGGTGTTCGCTCAGTTGGTTGTAGACAAGGCATTCAAGGAGTTTAGAGGTAAAAGGGAGCAAGGAGATAGGGCGCAGATTGTTAAGATTGGTAAGGTCCAAGGTTGGCTCTTTGAGTATGGGGGTGACCAATGCATGTTTTAGAGCATTGCGGAAGATGCCAGAAGAGAGAGAGAGATTGAAGATGTGAGCTAGAGAGTGTAGGATAGAGTCAGAGGGTGACTTTAGTATTTGAGAGGGAATAGGATCTAGGGGACAGGTGGTTAGGTGGGCATTAGAAAGGAATTTAGCAACTTCATCTATAGTAGCAGGTTCGAATAAGGGGAGTGTCAGTTGTACCTGTTGATGTGGGGTCTCAACTGGGGAAGATACCTGTAGAGTGGAGATTTCATCACGAATTGCATCAATCTTATTTTTGCAATTTCCTGTGCAGTGAGTGAGTTAGTGGTGGAGGCGGTGGGGGACGAAGTAGAGAGTTGAAGGTAGAGAAGAGTTGATGGGGACTGGATGAGAAGGTGTTAATAAGAGTGGTAAAATAGGTCTGCTTGGCAATGTGGAGGCAAGAATTGTATTTATTGTATTTACGGAGGACAGATTTGTATTGGTTGAAGTCATTGAGAGACTTAGTCTTGTGCCACATATGCTCAAGAGCACGGCTAAGTTTTTTGCGATTTCTGGTGTCAACTCTTTGCCAGGGTTGTAGGCGCCGAGGCCTGATTCTGTGTGTTGTGAGGGGAGCAAACTCACCCAGGGTGGAGGACAGGGATTTATTATAGATGGATGTGGCTTGATTGGGGCAGGACAAGGGAGAGATTTTTTCATAAAGGTGGCCGGTAGCAGAATAGAGGAGAGAAGGGGTGAAGTGGCAAGGGTTTCTACAGGAGACGGTTAGGCGATTGGAGGGAAAGGTGGTGGAAGACAGGGAGAGAGAGAAGCTAATAAGGTGGTGGTCGGAGAGAGGAAAAGGATTGTTGGAGAAGTTGTATGGAGCACATAGGTAGGAGAATACAAGGAAGGGTGTTTCCATCAGAGTGAGTAGAAGCCTGTACCCATTGCTTCAGGTCAAATGAGGAGGTTAGACTGAGAAGTTTCGAAGTAGCAGGAGTGTTTGTATTAACAGGGATGTTGAAGTCACCGAGAAGGATTGTGGGAATTTCAGAAGAGAGGAAGTAGGGTAGCCAGGCAGAAAATTCATCAAGAAAAGCTGACAACGGTCCAGGAGGCCAGTAGTTCACAGACATTCTTAGGGAGGATGGAGAGAATAGACATATACAGTGGGCTTCAAATGATGAGAGGGAAAGAGAGGGAGGAGAGTGAATAACCTGGAAGGTGCTCTGTGGGGATAGGAGGAATCCCACTCCACCTCCCTTTAGGCCTAGGGGAGTGAGTCCAGAGAAGGTCGCCATGGGAGAGGGAAGCAGGAGAAGGAGTGTGATATTCATGGAGCCAGGTTTTGGTGATAGCAAGTAGATTATAGGAATTAGTGATAAAAAGGTTGTGAACAGCGGTGAGTTTGTTGCAGACAGAGCGGGCATTCCAGAGGGCACAGGAGAAGGGAGGTTTGGTTTTGGGAAGAAGGGGAATGGAAACTAAATTGAATAGATTGTGACTACTGCCAGAGGGTGTGGGGTGATGGGTGTGTTGGGTACAGTTGAAGGGAAGCCCAGGGTTTGGGGAAATATCTCCAGAGGCTAGGAGAAGAGTAAGAGAGGTGATATGAGAATACGATTTATATGAGGGGATGTGCTTCAGCATCCTGGGTGTTTTGTTAGCATGTGGGCTTAGAGTTAGAAAGAGGTGGTGAGTGCAGCAATAGGGAGATGAGAGAAGTGAGGGTGCTATGTACAGATTGTGGGGTGGGGAAGAGGGGTGAAGAAAAGAGAGTTTGAGGAGAGAGGCTGCAATTGTGAAAAGGAGAAGTAAAGAGTGCATGTTTTATAGAGGAAGGTAAGATGATTTGGAAATGAGTATACCTGCAGTCTGGTGCTTCGCAGAGTAGCTTCTTTTTGTTTGCTTTGGGCAAATCGTAGAAGTGCAAGTGCGTAAGTGGCCACTTATTTAAAGAACTCCATTTAAGTATATAATAATCACAGTAATCAATGAATAATGTGCAAATAATCATGAACATATAACAAATTACTCAATAATAAATGCAATACACATCACAGTATTGAAAGTGCATATGCATAAATAGTGTTCAACAGTGATACGTAAGATACTAATACCACCTGGGTAAAGATCCAATTGCCAACATCCCTTTCATCTATTTGTAGAACTGTATGTACCCCCTAGTACTTTGGACTTTAACAGTACAAGCACAATATATGTAAAAAAGTGCAAAGTTTATTCAATATACAAATAAAAAAGGTGCATACATCACCATTAATGGACATAACAATAACATATTTTAAAACGGTTCATGTGATATTTAGGTCAGAAAAAAGACCCCTCTCAAATGTCCGACCCGTTTCAGGAAATTGTCCTTTCTTTAGAGGCAGTATTGTAAAGAAGCTTTCTGCTGATATTTTATAATAGAGCATGAAACATTTTTTAGGAACATTTCTGGATGAAGTACAGAGCATGGGCAACATCATATATAGTAACAGGGTACATTTAGCTTGATTCAAGGCAGGCTCATCGCATGAACAGTAACCACCACTGCATGACAAACATGAACATATAACAAATTCCTCAATAATAAATGCAATAAACCTCACAGTATTGAAAGTGCATGTGCATCAACAGTGATAAGTAACAACAATAATAAATGAAAAGTGCTTGTGCAAAAGGCATGATAAAAAATGTGCAACACGGTGCAAAAAAATCATTTCATACATGTATTGTGACAATTGTATCACCATCGGGTGATATCAGCAAGAATATCTCCATACAATTGTGCAAACAATTCTTAAGGTAATTAGTGTGCAATCAATAGTGTGCCACAGCCTCTCACCTCAAATGAATACCCCTATAGGTCTAATGGCGCTTATGTTGTCAGATATCCTCAATGGCTCATACAGCTCCCTCATTAACGACTCCGATCAGGTATAGCTAGACGCCAATGCAGGGAACAGGATTCCACTTAGCCGCTTTTAATCTCCTCCACTCTCCTCCATATAGGCTCATAAAGAACAAACAAAGGTCCCCATAGTGTAGTATTCAAAATAAAAGTGTTTAATCAACAGCAGCAAACTTACATTAAAATCAGCAGCGTTCAACAACGATAATACGTTAGGACTTATGTTAATAAGGACTTCCGTTCTCGGCCGTGACCAGAAGTGATGTCACCTGATCTGTGACGCAATGCGTCAGAGGGAGCCGGTGAATAAAGTGAGGAAAAAGACGCCCCCTCCCCCCCGCAGTCCATGGATGGATTTTAAAGAGAACCCCATGCCAACATTTTTTTTTAAAAATGGCTTGGATTCCCCCCAAGATCCATACCAGGGCCTGAACAATACCAGGCCACCTCAACATGGGGGGTAGGTGCTTAGGGGCAGGGGGAGCTCTGTCCCCACTCCAAAGTACCTTGTCCCATGTTGATGGGCTGTGGTTGTGGGGGTCTGTGAGCAGGGGGCTTATCGGAATCTGGAGGTCCCTTTTAACAAGGGGGCCCCCAGATCCTGGCCCCCCTATGTGAATTAGTATGGGGTACATAGTACCCGTACTCATTCACCAAAAAAATGTCAAAAAGTGATAAAAACACAGAGCCATTTTTTGACAATTCCTTTATTAAAAAATAAACAAACAGTGTCCTCCGATGTAGATCCATTGTCAATCATTACGCTGCCCCCACCACCGTACCCAAAAAAGAAATCCCGCCGTCAACTAAGGCAAACCGCTGACAGCCTGACTTGCGGTTTTACAGTTCTTATAAGGGATAAGGTAAGGGGTGGTGCCACCTGGTGACGTAACCTGGTGGCACCGCCCTCTTGTGATGTCAACAGATTTTGGGGGACCCCACACCGTTTTTTTCTATTGCTGGCAATGGTATTGTTTTGCCGGAAATGTAAATGTTATTTTATTCATTTTTTTATTTTTAGAAATTTCATTTTTTGCTGCAGCAGGTTCTATATATGGGAACAGATTTGCCACTATACAGGCAGACTAAGGGCCGCCCCCCCCCCCCCCCCAGGCACTAGATTTAAAGGAATTCTTCATTTTTATTGTTAAGCATCACTAAATCACTGCTCCTGTAAAAGCAATCTTTTCAAAAAAAAAATTTTTGCATTGATGCATGTCCCCCAGGGCAGTACCCGGGCCCCCATACCCTCTTTGTGGCCAATAACTTGCATATAAGCCTTCAAAACAGACACTTTTGATATTTCATATTTAGGTCTCAAAGACTTTAATAGGGTTTGCCATTCGGGTCAGAACTTTTTCTCTGTTTGGGAATTCTGGTACAAACCTAACAGGGGGTTGTTCGGCCCATCACTAACTAAGAAGAGAGAATTAGCATGTGTGCTCATACAGGCAATCAATAAGACAATTACATTACTCTGAGAGATAGGGTTTAACACCTGCAGTATTCTGACTATCAGTAATTAACAAAACCGAACTGCATTTACCTAACTACAGTATATAAAGATTGTTCTAACTTGCTATACCAGTGCCCATTTCATCCCACTGGTCAGTGATTGATGAAAGAAAAAAATTTGGCCAGCAAAGTTAGGGTCCTTGAAGAAAGCACAACAGTTTCTAGCAGACAGTAGATTAACTTGTACAATGTTAGTCTCTTACCAGACCCATGGTGCCTTCTTCTTGGTCTCTGAACATGTGCCCTGATTCAGTTAAAGGCCTCAGACAGGAATAAGAGATGCTGTGACTTCTCTCTTTTACTGCTGAGACATTCCTTCTTTTCCTTTCTTACAAGCAGTGGGAGTTCTCCCTAGTACAGTCTGATCACACACCAGGCATCTAAATCACACCTCACTCTCTCCCAGGGGAAGGTTCCCGGTCTCTCAGACAAGGTCTTTTGCAATGAGCAATCTCCATGCTTCTCTCAGATCTCACCTGATTGTGGTCAGCTATGGCAGGGTTCTATTCAGCCAGCAGCCCAATGCCCCCCCATAAATGCTTGCTTCTTTCCTTTTCCTCCCTTGTCCTGCTCCATTTCCCCTCTTGCATCAGCCAATCACTGTCTTCCAGAATCGATCCACATCCAGCCAAGATGGTTGCCCCCTGCACTGGATACACTTTATAGATGAGCATTGCAAAGTGGTCTCCCTAAAGATGGCTGCCGAACTTCTGCATTAATGAATATTCAGTTTTACCCTGTTCACACTGCAGAAGGATAATACAGCAGCAACATAAGCTCTGCATCAATTATCAACTACAGTCCAGGTTACATATTGTTCCCATAATAATGTTTTTCTACATTCAAAAAGGAAGTGCTATGGATGCCAGATATAACAGACTCTAAACAACGCCTTGACATACTTCCGACAACAAATAATATGTAAGAATGAAAAGAGGTACAAACTGTTTTGCAGCCCAGAGGCTACATACAGTCGGTGTCTATCACTAAAAGGGAGAATTTGATTGTTTGCTGTTGGGAACAAGTATGGTTTTCTGTACACACGTGGCTCCATACTGCTCCTCATTTGGAACCAAATCTATTTGTCCCTTGTTCTACCAGAAACTCATATGTTTTAAATCTACAGCATAGGCGTGCACAGGGGGTGTGCCAGGTGTGCCTGGGCACCCCCTAATAACTACAAGCACATTAGCATTACTGCTCTGTGTGCCAGTGGAGAGGTGGGAAATGTATCCCTCTGACCAGTTCCACCATTATTGAAGAGCTACCATACTTCTCTTTCACTGAACCGGCTCTGCTATAACAGTGTGTGTCTGTGTGTGTATATGTATGTATATAAATATACTGTTAATGTGTGTTTGAGCTTTGGGGTGCACACCCTAATGCAATAGGCTGTGCACACCTATGATCTACAGCTTTCATTAAGATGGTGATACCACCACGAAAGCTCTGTGTTCCTGTTTCCCAAATGTTCTCCATCATTGTCACCTTGTCTGATAGGCTTTCCATGGAGTCCACAATTCAAAAAGAGGTGATTAAGAATCACAAGAGCACCAAAAACAGGAACCCAATGTGTTATAAAACGTAACTTTTAATATATATATAAAGTAAAGGGTACATAACCACTGGAGTAGGAAAATGATAAAAATTGACAACGTTGTCAGTAAATAAGACGCATCTAATCACCCATACACACATCACCCATCCAAATATCCACATACAGACATCCAACCTCCAAGTCCAAGCCCATAGCAAGGATGCTGATAGGTCGTGGGGGCATGAATAGGGATGCTCTGGGATTAGGGATTTTGGGAGATGATACTGTCGCATCAGTCGGTAAAGCATAAAGCACATGCTGGTAATGATGGAGTAAGGCAGTCTATGGTACCATCCCAATTCGGCCAAAGTTTTCAACCTGACTTTCCAATTGGTGAAAACACCCCCTCTGAACAGATTACTAGGCCATCTAATATTAGAATTAAATCTACCAAAATGCCCCCCCTCCATAAACATAAATGGATTAGTGTATTCCTACAAGTGGTAAAAGATGATTTACGCAAAATTAATTGGGGGTGGAAGGGGACGGATAATCTAACTATGGAAGAACGTCAGGCCCTATCTGAGTTAGAGAAAGCCTCCAACTTAGTCATTCGGGGGAGCGATAAGGGTGGGAATATAGTTTTAATTCCATCTGAAATGTATGAAAAAGAGGTGAAGCGACAATTGGATGACCCTCACACTTATCGTAAATTAACTACTAATCCCTTTCCGATTGTTGTGAATAAGCTAAATCACCTCTTGGAGTTAGCATATGAGGCCCAACTGATTACCAAGCGAGATTTAAAATTTCTTAAAGTCGATACATACAATACTCCCACCTTCTATATAATCCCAAAACTTCACAAAAATGTGACCAATCCACCAGGGAGACCTATAGTGTCTGCGGTCCAGGGACCCTTAGAAAAAATAGGTAAATTTATAGATGGACTAATTAGGGATTTGGTGTCTGAGTTACCCTCTTTTGTACAGGATACGAGAGATATCCTAAACAAACTACAAGATATCCAAGTGTCGGATGACACGTTACTTGTTGGTATTGATGTGGAGTCCCTTTATACCTCCATTCCCCATCATTGGGGTATCCAAGCAGTAGCACGGTTCCTTAATGAGAAATTCCCTCAACTAGGGGCGCACAATGAATTTGTGATTGAGGTGCTTGAATTTTTGTTAAATCATAGCTTCTTTCAATTTCTTGGTACCTATTACCATCAAATTAGAGGGACTGCCATGGGAGCCTCCTGGGCACCTGCCTATGCCTGTTTGCATCTGGGCCTCTGGGAACAGGAGGTGGTGTACCTTTCCTCGATGTATCGGGCCCATTGTTTATTATGGGCACGATACATTGACGATGTATTTATGCTTTGGAGGGGCACTCCGGACCAACTAATACAGTTCATTGATGAACTTAATGCTAATGATCGTAACATCAGATTAACCTTTTCTTATAACCATGAGACCCTCCCGTTCCTAGATATCAGGGTGAGTGTATCTGATGGGAAGTTAGAAACTCAAACCTACAGGAAGGATACAGCGGCCAACACTTTACTCCAAGCGCACAGCCATCACCCCCCGGCTTTGATAAAGGGAATACCTGTAGGACAGTTTATGCGTATTCGCAGGAACTGTTCATCCCAAGTACAATTCAAAAGGGAAGCCAAGGAAATGTATGGGCGCTTCCGGGAAAGGGGGTACTCCCACCAAAACTTACGCAGGGCTAAAAGCAGGGCGAGTAAGTGTGAAAGATCTTCACTGTTGGTCAAAGCAAAGACTCCACCGACTGAGACCTCATCTCAAACCCCTCATGTCAGGATGATAACCAGGTATGGGGCACAGTGGGAACAAGTTCGTCAAACGATGTCCAAACATTGGCATCTACTTACTAGAGTTCCCATTCTAAATGAGATTGTGGGACCCCGCCCCCTATTAGTGGCCAAAAGGGCTAGAAATTTGAGGGACACCCTTGTCCACTCAGAGTATCAAAGAGCAGGGAGCAGCAATTGGCTTACAGATAGGTTCAAACCCCCTGGTATGTTTAAATGTGGTAGATGTAGCATTTGCCCGCTAGTGGAAAAAACTGCAGATTTCTCTGGGGCTCGTAATAGAAGGAATTTCAAAATCAAGCAGTTCATTAATTGCTCGACCCCCAGAGTAATCTATATGATAACGTGCCCTTGTCAAAAAGCATATATAGGGAAAACCAAGAGACCGTTAAAGGTGAGGATTGGAGAACATTTGAGTAGTATTAGAAACTATAAAGAAGGTGATGAAAAAGCTTTTGCGATACATTTTCACCACTATCATCAGGGGAACCCATCCCTAATGAAAGTCAAAGGAATTTATGCCTTGCAACTCCCTACTAGGAGGGGAGATTTTGACACCATCTTGCTCCAGAAGGAGAAAATGCGGATCTTCCTTCTGGACTCCATGGTACCGTATGGCCTTAACACGGAGTGTAGTTTTTCTGTATTCCTGTAAAGGAGATAATTGTCATTTCCTAACTGTTGTCCCCTTCCTATACATTGGTGGTATTGTTATGACCATTGGCTGTGGAAAAATCCCCCCGGGGGGGGGGGGTTACCTTTTACCTTTATTTCTACCTTAATCCTGGTCTATCTCCTTATAACCCACATAATGTGTGGGGGGGGGGGGAGTTTTTGTCGTTTGCGATGTGAATCACATTTGGAATGTATTAGCAACTATATGATGTGTATGAAGTAAGGTGAACGTAGAGAGGAGTATTGCGAGTATGACATCTAGTGGATAACTAGGGGCATGACACCATCAAGGGACTATTTAGTCCGAGCCACTCCAGCCCCTCCTCTAGCTCCGAGGAAGTCTGCAATTGGTCAGACGATCGCAACGTCGCACTGCCCCGGAGGAATCGAGGCCGACTAAGTTTGTCGCACATGCCTCGCCCACCCTCCGTAGAGGTCCCACTTCCCGCCCAAGTCTACGCAGTATCCTCTGCAGTCCACTGCGCTACGACTGCGCAAAGCAGACTGGTTAACGTCTGAAGGAGCCTCGATCTCCTCCCCGACCTCACCGAGCCTGATTTATCAGGGAACTACCACAGTACGGGGATCAATAGGTGATCTACAGTATGAGCGTTATGAGGAGAGATGCAAGTGGAATGAAGTATGTGTAGTATATCAACGATTATGTAAGGTTTACACTAAGTGTAGCGTTTGCTGTT
>BLSH010468313.1:1732434-1748133 GCA_018402905.1 Glandirana rugosa | reverse complement strand
ACCCCCCCCCCCCCCCCCCCGGTCGCCGCTGGGAGCCCGCATTACACTGCGGGCTCCCAGACACCATAGAGCGCTGCTCTGATCTCACGCAGTGAGAAGAGAGAGCAGCCCCAGTGGCCGAATGAAGTACTGAGGCGGCGGCTGGAGCTGCTCTGTCGTCTATCTGAATGGGATGTGGCTGCAGAGTGGAGCTCCACTAGGCGCAGTGTGATGACATCATCACAGTGTGGCGGTGACAGGAGACCTTTACGGACCCCATTGTATTGATATAAAGGATGCTGTATCTACCTTCTTTCTTCTTTCCTTTTACTCTACTTTCTCTCTTCCCCTTCACGCTTTATCTTTTCCTTTTTATTTGATCTTACGCACCAGAAGTTTAATCAACGTGATATGTTGTTAAATATGACCGAGATCAGTTGCAGCTGGTGGTCTTTTTTTGGGGGGGGGGGGGCAGCAAACAATCCACCCCCTTCCCCCGTCGGTGGGGTCATGGATGACACAAACCCCCCCGGTCGGTCAGTCAGTAGTTGAGGCCACACTTACCCCATCTCGTGGGCGGCGGTCCGGGCAGCGGCGGCTTCTCTCCTGGCTGCGGGCAGCTGCTTTCTCAGTTCCCCTGCATCTCCTCCCTGCTCCTCCTTTCGGCCAATCAGGTGACGGGTCCTAGGCCCGCTTCCTGATTGGCCAGGGAGGAGAATCAGTGTTACTGTAACGGAGACCAGAGTTTTTTTTTTTTTTGTGTTTTCTTTGTTGAAATCAACAGTGCGCAATGCAGCCAGCTTGTCTGTTCAATTAGCCTAGGAGTTCCTGTGCCCCGCAGGGGGTGGGAGAGAAAGTTGATCTCATTAGGAGGGGGCACACAGCTTGGCGTCCTGTGACTGGACAGGGCCAGACAGGCCGTCTCCAGGGCCTTGTGGGCTAGGCTTAGCTAAATACAAAGCACATTTTAATTTTCCTATGCTGGATCAAACAGTCAGTCTTTTGCCGAGCTTTCGCCAGTGATGGACCCAGGGGAACTTTTGTCTGCCTGTACCCCTAGAAGGAGGCTAGAAAATACATGGAACTACTGGACTAACTTTACTTTCTGCACTGCTGAGACTTGTTCTGTATAGCGCTCTGAACACTAGGACTTTTACTCTACTTTCTGCTCTTCCTTCAACTACCGTCTGTGTGACCCTGAAGCTGAGGCCAGGACACACACAGCCCTTTGAGGACCCAGGATGGGTTTGTGAAGGACCTCAGCCCCATGGACCCCCTTTTCCTGACCACTCTGCCTGGACTTTCCCACTGAGGCTGCTGTTGACTGGTGAGTCCCTGAACCCTTGCTGTGCCTATTGCTGCCCTTCCGTCATTGTGCCTGGATTAGGATTCTGGACTCTGCTGTACCAGCTTGTGGCCTGCTATTCACTGTGACTGGATCGTTGACCTATGAGTCTAGAGTATGTTCCTGCGGTACCCCATTGCTGCCCTGTGTACTAGCCTGTATCCTGGATGTGCCAAGGACTTAACCTCCTCTTCCCTGCCTGTGTTGAGGACTTACTGCTCTGTTGTGCCAACCTCTGCCTGTGCCCAGGACTTTTAACCCCTGCTATGCCAATGTTAGAGAAATCCTGCAGTTTCTGGACTTTGCCGCACGTCCGCACGTGCACGCGCCGGAAACGGTGCCAAACGGCTTTATTTCAACTGTGCACGCCCTGCAGCAAGTGCTGTCTGATCTACAGCGTTTAGTGTGAGTTCCTGAGCTGCCTGTATCCTGATTATCTGTTCCTGTGACCCGACCTGCCTGACTTTGCTGATCTCTGCCTGTACCGACCCCTGGATTGCCTACGACCACTCTTTTGCCTAGCCCTTCAGTACTTCTGCTGCCTGCCTGTTGACGACCCTGCCTGAACCCGACCACCCATCTGCCTGCTCCCTCTGTACTGCGCTGCCAGCCAGCTTTTTGACCCGGCCACGCTTCTTGTGCACGAGTGCACCCACGGACTTCCTACCAGCACCAGTGACCCAGTCCGACCCTCGTGCCATCTTGCACTCCCGTGCTCCCTGTCCACACTACCAGGGGTTCGTGAATCATTGTCATAAGAGAGGTTGCCCACTGCATAAGCCAGACTCCACTACCAGGTACGTGACAGCCAACCTCTGCCTGTGCCAAGGACTTTAACCCCTGCTGTGCCAACCTCTGCCTGTACCAAGGACTTTAACTCCTGCCGTGTGCACCTCTTCCTGTGGCAAGGACTTTAACCCCGGCTGTGCCAGCCTCTACCTGTGCCAAGGACTTTTAACCCCTGCCGTGCTCACCTCTGCTCTATGTGCCAAAGACCTAATCTCCGGTGTCCCACCTGGATCCCCTGATGCCAAGACGTCCACATCCACTACTCAGGACAGTTGGACTTCCACAGCGTGAGTCTTTGAACCCCTCTGCCCCTTCCACCCCTACTGCTACCATTCTGAGGAGCATTCCCCCGGCTGGGTCGTATTGTTGCCCTATGAACTGTTTCCCTTTTGATGTGCTATATCCCCACTCCATGGACTGTTACACCTTGCTACTGCCCTGAAGGTCATCCCTCCACCCCCTTTCTGTGCCATATAGCTGCCTGTGAACCGGTTATCAGTGCTGTGCCATACTACCATTCTAAGGATCTGTTTTCCCCTTGTCGGGCCTGCCTGGGGCCCTGTGGACTGTTCCCAAACTCCCTTACTCATTAACATTGTGAACTGTCTTCCCGTGGTGCCCCACTGTTACCCAGTGAACTGTTAATCTGTTGCATGCCCGTTGCTACCCGGTGGACTGATTAACTGTACAGTGGCTTAACACCACCCCTCCTTTACCCCCAAGTATCCCAATAAACACCCGTGCGTCGGATTTCTTGTGATTTGCCTCTGTGTGCTCTCCCTCTGCGCTCCTGGTTCGTCACAGTTACAATAGCGAATACTCATTCGCTATTATCACACAACTGGGTGGGCTTCGGGTGCAGTGCTCTGTGCCCCGTGCCCACCCTTTTTTGAGGCCTATTAGAGCCTCTGGGTCTAAACACGTGCTTAAAAAAAAAAAAACATGATTGGAATCCATGCATCCAGCACCCTGCATGTAGATCAGGGGCTGGACGCATGGATGAGGAGGCGGTGCCCATGCACCCCTAATGGACGGGCCGCCTCTGTTTCAGATGCCACTCTGTACTACTCTAATATTTGTTACCCCTTTATTTCCCCTTCCCTTCTTCTATTTTATGTACCCCTTTATGTTGTGACTTGAAAATACGTGAATAAAAACATATTCAACTTAAAGTGGTAATTGCTTATGGTACACAGTGCTTTAGCAAAGATTCAGCTAGGATTTACATGGTGTAAAGGAAAAGCAAATGTGGAAAAAAATAACCTGTCGGTTAAACTATTTTTTGGGATTATAAAGCCAGAAGGTTTTTTATCTTAATGCATTCTATGCGTTAAGATAAACAACCTTTTGTGTGTAGCATCCCCCGCAGCAGCCCCCTAATTACTTACCTGAGTCCCATCTCTCTCCAGCGAAGTCCACAAATGTCTAAGCCATCTAGGACACTCCTATTGATTGGCTGAGACACAGCAGAGGCATCATTGGCTCCCACAGCTGTCAAAGTCAGTCAGCCAATCAGGGGAAAGAAGGAGCGGGGCACGGTCGCAGCTCTGTGTCTGAATGGATACACGGAGCTCTGACTCAGCTTGGGTGCCCCCATAGAGAGCTGCTGGCTGAGGGGGAACTCAATAGGAGGGAGGGGCCAAGAGCAGCAAAGAGAGAGCCAAGAAGAGGAGGATCTGGGCTACTCTGTGCAAAACCAACTGCACAGAGGAGTAACGAAGTCGGAAGTGACGAAACGCGTTGTGGTGTGGCTACACAGCGACTAGAGGAGACGCCAGGATGGGAAATATCAATACCAGCCGATGGTGAGATGTAAAGCGTGACCAGCACGATATGTGATTTGCACCTGAAATGCTTGTTATGTGCTCTTTCAGAACACGGATCTCTGTTCTGACAGAAAGGATGGGAGCCGCGATATCTCTCCTCCTCCCGCCAGCCCAACCCTCATACAGTTAGAACACACACACAGGGAACACAGTTAACCCCTTAGAGCTCCCCCTGCAGGTTAACCCCTTCACTGCCAATGGCATTTACACAGTAATCAGTGCATTTTTATAGCAATAATCGCTGTATAAATGCCATTGGTCCCAAAAAAGTGTCAAAATGGTCCGACATGTCCGCTGCAATATCACAGTCCCACTAGTAAAAAATAAAAAAAAAATATAAACGCCGATTGCGGGTTTTTTTTTACCAAAAATATGAGGAAGAATATAAAACCAATGAAAAAAATATTTTTTTTTTTTTTTTTTTGGATTTGTATTATAGTAAAAAGAAAGAAATATTGTTTTTTTTTTTCTCAAAATTGTCGCACTTCTTTTGTTTATAGCTGCGATCAGAAATGACGCAGAGGGGATCAAATACCACCAAAAGAAAGCTCTATTTGTGGGAAAAAAAGGACGCACATTTAATTTGGGTACAACGCCGCACGACCGCGCAATTGTCAGTTAAAGCGACGCAGCGCCGAATCGCAAAAAGTGCTCTGGCCCTAAAGTGGGAAATCCTTCCGGGGCTGAAGTGGTTAACTTCAGGGCACTTTATATTAATATTTATAACACGTTTGTTAATTTTTTAAAAAAAGGAGACTTTACAATCACATTAATTTACCTTTACCTACATACCTTTACCTAAATATTTTGCGCTAAAAGGTGCCCTTGTTTCCAATTTCTGTATAAATGAATAAATAGTCTTACTGCCGTTGTCTTTATTCAGCGCTCGCTGTATAAAAATTTGATGAAGCGAGTGCCCTCTGAAAATTTAAACAATTTCTTTACACACCCCTATCATTAGCGTCAGGATCTGGGTGGTCAGAGGAATTAAAACGAACACTCACTAAATTAGTCATCCACCTGCATCAAGCTGTATAAAATATAAAAGCTAATGCCTTGAGCTGTCCTAGCCCTCTGTTCTCTTTAATTGCGACTCATAAATGTTCGGCTGTATAATGCAGTCCTTGGATCTCTCGCTCAGCTGTCACTGCAGAAGGGGCATTTTGTTAATTGCTAATGTCACTGCAGACTCTCTAATTCTGCTCAAGGACAGTATGGTGAGCAAGGCCAAGTTGGGAACAAGAGATGCACTCAATAGACTCCAGGCAGAACCTTTGTTCATATATTTTGTGTATATAAAACGTATACAGGGCGGAAAAAACACGGTTCAAATTAAATGCTGGTTCGAACCTTGATAGGAGGAGAGGTGGATGCATTGTATCTATTTATATTGTATATTTTAAAGCATCATCATATTTTTTTTCTATACATCAAGGTTTGTATATAAGATGGCCACATAACAGAAAAATATACTTTTTTAACCACTTACCAACCGGAAGGTTTTGCAGCTTTAGGACCGGAGCACTTTTTGCGATTCGGCGCTGCATCGCTTTAACTGACAATTGCGTGGTCATGCGACGTTGCACTCAAACAAAAATTTGTGTCCTTTTTTCCCACAAATAGAGCTTTCTTTTGGTGGTATTTGATCGCCTCTGCGTCATTTCTTATCGCCGCTATAAACAAAAGAAAGCGACCATTTTGCAAAAAAACCCAAATTTCTTTTTGCTAAAATTCAAATCCAAAAAAAAAAATATAAAAAAACATTTTTTTTCACCGTTTTTGGCCGATTTATATAATTCCTCATATTTGTGATAAAAAAAATCGCAATCGGCGTTTATTGATTGGTTTGCGCAAAAGTGGGCGGATGATGAGAATTCATTTTTGGGGTTTTTATTTTTTTTTTGTTTTTTACTAGTAATGGCGGCAATCTGCGAATTTTAGCGGTACTGCGATATTGGGGCGGACATGTCGGACATTTTTGACACTTTTTTGGGACCAATGACATTTATTCAGGGATCAGAAATTTAAATGTCCACTGATTACTGTATAAATGTCATTGGCAGTGAAGGGGTTAACCTGCAGGGGGAGAGCTAGGGGTTAACTGTGTTCCCTGGGTGTGTTCTTACTGTGGGGGGGTTGGGCTAACATGGGGATGAGAGATCTAACTGATCCCAGTGACAGGGATCAGTAGATCACCCATGCCCCCACTAACAGAGCTGGGAACCGCCGTGTTTACATCGGCGGTTCCCCGTTCTTTCCCTGTAGCCGCTCATCGTGGCTTGCCGGCGGACATCGGGTCCGCCCGAGCCGCGGGCACACTCCTCAGGAGTGCGGTGGGTGCGCGCGCGCCCCCTAGTGGCTGAATGCAGATTGCCGTCTATTTACGGCGATTCGCGCTCAGCTTCCCAACTGCCGCCGTGAAAACAGGGCTCGCGGTCGGGAAGTAGTTAAGGTATCCAATCTCTGTTCATGCGCATATATTTTACATTTTTTTTTTTTTTTTGTGTACGTCTATCTCTTTCTGAGCATGCCACAAAAAGTTTTGTATTGAACTGCACCTAACATTGAGAAGAATTAGCATGGGGGTTTTGGTTTTGAAAAATGTCAAGTTATAAAAAAAAACTGCCTACCCCTGTACCTGGTTTTTAACAAAAAAATATATGTACAATTGATATGGAAATTGTATATTACATATTTCCTTTTTTAAAGTGGACCTTCAGTCATTCTTTTCAACTTTCCATCTATTAAATCTTCTGCCCTTGTTGTTTTAACTTTGGATAGTAAAACTTTTTTTTTTTCTGCCAGTAAATACCTTATACAGCCCACTTCCTGTTTCTTGTCTGATAAAATGCCTAGGCTTATGACATCCTGCACAGCTCTCTCTCTCAATCTCGTGAGAGTTTGCCAGGAAGGAAGGGGGGCAGGGGCGTTGCTAGGTGGGGAAAAGACCAGGGGCTTCAGCCCAAAGATAAATTTGATAACCCCTCCCACATTTCAAATTAAGTCCTGCCCTAGCTCCACCTAATGCCCCTTCCAAGCTCCACCCAATGCCCCACCCAAGCTCCACCCAATGCCCCGCCCCAACTTGTAGTTCCACCACAAGGCAGGGTTAGTAGGGTTGCCACATCATCCCTTTAATCCAGGACACATATGAATTACACAGGTTGTTCTGAGGCTAATTTAATGCAGATGAGGCACCAAGTGAATTTAATTACCACCTTAATCAGCCAGAGAACCTGAGTAATTAACATGTGTCCTGGATTAAAGGGATGATGTGGCAACCCTAAGGGTTAGTGGTTGGAGAACTACAAGAACCAAAATGACTGTAATGTCCGCTTTGTAGATCCAGACAGCTACAGGTGGGTTCTAGGCTGAGGACCAGGAGAAGACCCCCCCTCCCCCAGGAAGATGGCACCTCCAGGATGATAGGACCTCAGATCTTTATAACATAAATGTTGATTGTTCTGTAGTCCAAGATAAGAACTAGGAGGGCTCTCTGAGTTTGGGGGGCCGGTGTACATAGGACAGCTCTGAATTTCTGACAAGATCGTTTCTTTAGCATTTATCAAACAGATTTAACAAAATGCTTCCAATGGTATAATTAACAGACCGAAAGGTGATAAAAGAAGTTTATTGCCAGGGTTTTCATATACTTTAAAATGCAAGTGATGTAAACAACGCTGGAACTCATAACAGCAATTCAGAATTTTTGGAGTTGTCACTTCTCTGGACTGATATTTCTTATGCATTCCTGTAGATTATTGCTCTTTGCGATGCCACACTAAATAAGCCCGCTGGTTTGCAATTGACGGGTAAGGTGTTTCCTACTCTTTACGACGTTGATATTAAATTGCTGACCTCTTTCCTGTTCTTGACCTGCCTGCCTGCCTGCCTGCCTGCCTGCCATTAACTGTGAACTTCTGACCTGAAAGTCATTGTAATTGCTTGCCATCTGGAGAGGTCTTAGGACTTGCTCTGACTTTTTTTGCTTTTCTTCTTTTCCAATTTTTTGGTGCCTTGACCCCAAAGGAACCCTGCATAAAAATCACAGTTTTTGCTGTACTTTGGGGGCTTCTTTTCTTGTTATATACAAGAAATCTGTAGACTAAGCTGCTTCTCCATTACTGTACAGCAGTGGTTCCAACCTCAGTCCTCAAATGCCCAAACGGCCATGTTTTCAGGTTTTCCTTCACTTTGCACAGCTGGTTTAAATCAATATCAATGGCATGGTATTGATCAGAGCTATTTTATCTAAGTGAAGTTCCCAAAACATGGCCCGTTGGGGGTACTTGAGGACTGAGGTTGAGAAGCACTGCTGTGCAGTCACAAGGATGGAGGGTGGGGAGAAAGAAGACCTGTAAGTATTAGGACTTGTGTGCATGGAATCATCTGCCCATACAGTAGAAAAACAAATGCATTTCGATGCCCGGGAGTCACAGGTGGCCTGTACAGCCCACTGCCAGCAGCTAATCAAAATCAATGACAGGCTGACATGCAGTTGCTGTACGAACGTCTGAAGGGTATTGGCCGTTAGCCCTGAACATGAGCTTTTGCGAGGGGAAGAGGCAGGGCCGGCCCTACCATGGGTCCCAGTGGGTCCATTGGACCCAGGCAGCACTTTGAAAGGGGCAGCAAAATGAACCACAACTGCCTTCTCTTCTATATACCCAGCAAATGGACCAAGATTTTATTCCAGCAGTTTTGAGTGTCATGATGTCATGACAACTGCCCCCCGGGCTGCTCCGCCTGCCCCTATACTGCCCTAGCCCACCCCTATACTGCCCCATATACTACCCTAGCCTGTCTATTATATAAAATTATGGATGTGGGGGCCTTTTGGTGGGCGTGATTTTTTTTTTTTTTTGGGAGGGGTGCAGCATTTCATTTTTGGACCCAGGCAGCACAATGTCTTGGGCCAGCCCTGGGAAGAGGGGTTATCTCAGCTATTCACTCCTTGCTTCCTTTCTGCATGAATGAGAAAGGGCAGATTGATTTCAGGAAGTAAATGCTACATAAATCGACTGCTAGGGGGTGTTTTTCAAAGTGATTTCTCAGCAAAATAAAGCATGGAGACATGGGTGGATGGGGGAGTTTGCTTTGAATCTTAAAGAAAACTAAGTACTGTCCGTGATACTTTTTTTATTTGCACTAACATAACATTTTTCAGGACAAGCTTTTGGGGTATCTCCCCTTCTTCAAGGTCCAAGCAGTACCCAAGAGTACTGCTTGGACCTTGAAGAAGGGGAGATACCCCGAAAGCTTGTTCTGAAAATTTTTATGTTAGTGCAAATAAAAAAAGTATCATGGACAGTACTCAATTTTCTTTAAGATTCAAAGCAAACTCCCCCATCCACCCATGTCTCCATGCTTTATTTTGCTGAGAAATCACTTTGAAATAAAAAAGTATCACGGACAGTACTCAATTTTCTCTAGCACTATTGCACTAATATGGCTACAATCACCTCAAGCTTTGAATCTTAAAAATGAATTAAATAGCGTTTTTGCTTTATTCTCGGATGCAGTGTAGTTCTGCTTTAACTGCAGCAGAGAAAAGTAGCACTACCATGGAAGGGACTTCTTCCCTAAACATTATAGAGGCTGCCTGTCCCCGCAAGAACCAGTCCATTCACTCTGGCTCCAGTAAACAGTCTAGGGAGGCAATAGCCCCCTGAGGTTTGTAACTCTTCTTACTGTGGAAAGATGGTGACCCAAACTGTTTATCAGCTTCCAGGTCACCATCTGGGCATACCTCTCTTCGGATTGCCTAGGACCTAATCAATATTCAGGCTGCTTATTTGAAATTCCCAAAGCTCTAGACATTTCTAGAGGCAGGGGAAAGCAATCAAACTCCAAGCCCATGTGTAGGCAGGTGCCTACATGGTGGGCTGGTCAGAGGAACAGCAGCCAACCAGCGGGGAATGGTATCAGGCTCAGGTTACAAGTTCTACGGTAGCGAGGGGGTCATTGCTCTGCCTCCCTCCCCCAAAAGCAACCGGGACCGAATCTGAGGTACGGAGATCCCATGTATCCAGCCGCATGGTACGACAGAGTGAAAGAGTTGTGCACACATGAGGTTCATGATAGGTGCACCGCGGGGCCCCATTCTGTCACTGGGAGTGAGGTGACAGAGATATGCTAGACTGGCGAAGAGGGCATGGGCTCAGCAGTGTCCCTTCTAATTGTAACATTAATCAGTCAAGGTGTGTGGTGACATGGGACAGAACACAACTGTGTTACACAACTGCACAGTGTATGGCTTAAAGATTAGATGAGTTCTACCTTAATGTTGACTTTCGCATTAACGCGACCCCCGCCTGGTTCCGGGCACTGATGAGCGCGTGCACGGGAGGAGAGGTGCCCTGTGCGTGCAGGGCGAGTAGGCCACGCCCACCTGTGAACCCGTGAACAGACCAGACCAAACAATCACTGCTCCCTTGTTTGCAGAAGGAGCCAAAAACTAAATTTACCTAGCATCCTGCGCTAGGAGGGTGATACATCCATCTCCTGCCCTGCCAGATAGGCAGTTAAAAGAGAAGTATGGCTTTTAAAAAAATATAACATTTATACTTACCTAGGTGGACGCTGCATCTGTCCTCCGCCGGCTCTGTAGTGGGAACTGAGCAACCAAGCACAGCTGATCTCTGTTCTCCCCCTCCACTCAGAGCAGAGAGCTGGGACTGTCAGTCAGTAGTTCTCTGCTCTCCCCTCCAGTGCTCACTGGAGCGCTGGGCTGTGGAGGGGGCCGGAGGGGCTGCCTCAGGTTCTTGGATCGCTGCGACGCTAGGCCAGGTGTCGATCCAGGCTTATGGGTGGATTCCAGCAATATGCTCAGGATCTTTCCAGAGCCTGGACAATCTTTGTGACGTCAGCCGACAGCGGGTTTCAGCCCACTCTCAGCTGAAAACAGATCACAGGGGTGCAGAACGAACTGCCCTCCTGTGATCCACAGGAGAAGTATAGCAAAAAAAGATTTGGCTGTACTTTAAATATACAAATAAGGGAGCTGTTCTACCCAATAAAGGATTTCTATCGCTGTCTATCCAGTTCTGAGATTTACACAACTCTGAAACATAGCACAGCCCTACCTGCCAGGGCAAGAAGCCTGATTTTTATCTGCTGCCACTTAGTAACACTTATAGGCAATGATGGTGGCTGGTGGTATATTCTTTTTTGGGGGGGCGGCAAACAATGCACCCAAAGCCACCCCCTCTGGTCCCCGGTCAGTCGGGTCACATACACCCCCAAGTCGGTCGGTCACCAGCCCCGCACTTACACCATCTAGATGCGGGCAGCAGGCGGTGGCTTCCCATGTCTCCTCCTCCTCGGCAGCATGGCAGCTTCCACTGTGCATTTCCTCCGTCCTCCTTCTAGGTGGCCAATAGGATCGCTTCTTCTCTTGGACAATTGGGTGACGGGTCTCAGGTCCCACTTCCTGATTGGCCAGGAGGAGAATCAGGAAGACAATAGCGAATATTAATTCACTATTGTCACACAACTCGAACTCAATTGTGAAGTCATTTAGAGCCTCAGGCTCTAATCATGTGCGTCGAAAAAAAAACAAAAAACATTGTAATCCATGAGTTAGGGGCCGGGCGCATGGATTAGGGGGGCGGCACCCCTGCGACCCATATGAACAGGTCACCACTGCATATAATTCTTGTCCCTATACCATACTGTAACTGCATAGTAAGGGAGAAGCCACATACTCATCTCTCTGTCACTCTGCTCTCTTCTCCTATCATCATGCATCTTATCAGGACATGAGCACTGCAGTAAAACTAGTTGGCTCTTTGTGCTGCTTTTCCCTCTCCCAATCTGAGCTCTGCTGTCTGAGATGCCTAGAGGCTGAAATCAAGTCAAATCCAGGTAGTTACACTGCTTGCATAAAAAATAATACATTAAAGTGGAGTTCCACCCAAAGGTTGAACTTCCGCTTTAAGGGAAGCTGACCCCCTGACATGCCACAATTGGCATGGCATTTTTTTTTGGGGGGGGGGGGGCGGAGAGCCTGTTTTCACAGGGTCCCCGGTCCTCACTTCCTCCTCTGGTGCAGCGGAACCGGAAGGAAGTTTACCTTCCTCCCCTCCCACCCGACGATCTTCTGGGACACGTCAGAGGTCCCAGAAGATACGCCGGCCATTCACAGCATGCAGCGCGACTCTCGCAAGCGCAGTGAGTGCACGGCTTTGAAGCCAAAGCCAGGCGCCCACACTTTTGATGCCGGCGCCACCGAGGGAAGGGGGAGAAGAGCGAGCCCTCGGGCGGCCGCACCGCTGGAGCGAGGGACAGGTGAGTGGCCGATTGTTGAAAGTCAGCAGCTACACTTTTTGAAGCTGCTGACTTTGAACTGGGTGGAACTCCGCTTTAAATGAACAGCATTAATAATTTGTGTATTTTGTATCTGCCTGGAGTTCAGCTTTACCTCCAATCAGGGGCGTAATGATAGGTGTTGCAGGGGTTGCAATTGCCCCTGTGCCTCCCTTGTACACCTGGATAGGAGGGATGGCGGGGGTGGCATTTAGAGGAACCAATCTCCTCCATTTTCCTCCTAATGGAAGAGATTGGTTCCTCTTTATGCTGCCCTTGCCGCCCCTCCTATCCAGTTTACTTGTCTTCTGCTGTTCCCAGGGTCCCTGTGTGCTTCCCTGGTCCCCCCACAGAGCTGCTGTCTTCCCCCTCCTCTCTCCTGCCAGTTGCTGTAGAAGATGAGTCATGATGGAGAGATGGGAACGGGTCAGTAAATTTGTCATTTACCGGCTCCTTCCTTTTCTGAATGGACAGAGTCAGTGATTGGTACCAATTGTTTCATTCATAACTGAAGCATAGTAAAACTGTTTTACTATACTTCTGTTTCTGAATGAATGGGAGGCTCGGTGCACAGCTATTGCTGTCCATTCATTCTGTGCAGCTGAGGTTACACAGATGGAGATTGAGAGCTGAGGTTTGTTTAGACCCCTGATGTCTCATCAAAGCCCCCCAACAGAGCTCCTAAAAATACATTTGTAAAAGAAATAAAATGAGATGGTAAAAAAAATAAATAAATAATAAAATTAAAATTAAAAACTACTGACACCAGTGGAGGAACTATCAGGATTGCAAAAGTTGCAATTGTGACCGGGCCCTGGCATTTCACCACCATGGGGAGGCCGGAACATGGCAGAAAGGGGGCCCCACTGCAAAACTTGTGAAAAGGCCCCGCTGCAGGACCGTAATAAAGGGACCCCCGATGGGAGTAAAGGGCCCCAGGATCAGTGGGAAGAGAGAAGGGCCCTGGTCAGGGGTCAGGGGGGCCCTTCATAATTTCTTGCACCGGGGCCTGAAGGTTCTAATTACGCCTCTGCCTCCAATACAAATTCTCAGTAGTTGGTTTGCTTTAAGCGGCTTTCTATGCACAGTTTAATCTCTGTCTAGGGAGGCTCTCTGCTTTACTTAATCTTTCTCAAATATTCCCCAGGATTCTAAGGCTTCAGTAGAAAAAAAAAAATCGTTATCCACTTTCATGATTTCTGCATGATTTAACATTGGATGTCTCAAATCAAGGCAAACGCTTTGTTATTATGTTGTTCTTTTTTACGGCACTGGCAGGCCTTAAGTACATGTGATTACGGGACCATAAAGAAATTATTGATAACGGGGGAAAAACTCAGCACGGATTTGGCCTAGCACATTGTTTTCATTGAAAGCCGAGTTATATATCAAATCCGTCTCTGCTCCTTGTTGGGTCTCCGGCGAAGGATCAATAGTTATAATATTCGCTGCTGCTCTTTAAACAGACTAATGCAATCAAGTATTAGTTCAGCAGTTTGAAAGTCACGTATCTAAGAAGTAGGAATTCCGAGAAGCCTGAGCATGGGTTTAACTTTCTCCAATGTATGGAGGAATAAAAAAATTCGATAAACTTCCATTTCAAACCTTCAGGGATGGCAGCTGCAAATAGAACCTTGGCGCCAACTTATGGTCGTCTAATGGCGTATAACAAAATAAGTGTTCATCGAATGCCAACGGGGCAAAAAGCCAAATACCAGCTATCATTAGAGTGCAGGAACTTTGCTGTTATGGATTGTGCTGTAATAGGAATATAATTGAACATGTTATATTACCAAAAGTATTGGGACACCTGCCTTTACATGCACATGAAGTTTAATGGCATCCCAGTCTTTGTTGCTCTTCTTTTGTTTATAGCGGGGATCAGAAATGACGCAGAGGTGATCAAATACCACCAAAAGAAAGCTCTATTTGTGGGAAAAAAAGGATGCAAATTTCGTTTGGGTACAACGTCGCACGACCGCGCAATTGTCAGTTAAAGCGACGCAGTGCCGAATCGCAAAAAGGGCTCTGGTCCTAAAGTGTGAAATCCTTCCGGGGCTGAAGTGGTTAATGACATCCCAGTCTCAGTCTGTAGGGTTCAATATTGAGTTGGCCCACCCTTTGCAGCTATAACAGCTTCAGCTCTTCTGGGAAGGCTGCCCACAAGGTTTAGGAATGTCTATGGGAATGTTTGACCATTCTTCCAAAAGCGCATTTGTGAGGTCAGGCACTGATGTTGGATGAGAAGGCCTGGCTTGTAGTCTCCGCTTTAATTCATTCCAAAGGTGTTCTATCGGGTTGAGGTCAGGACCCTGTGCAAGCCAGTCAAGTTTCTCTACCCTAAACTCGCTCATCCATGTCTTAATGGACCTTGCCAAAGGGGAGGACGTCTATTGACGGCCTCCCGGCAAATTAGATCCGCGCTGTAGCCGTCAATCAGCTATGGCACGGTTCTGAAGAGGTTAAGGCCTCATACACACGGACATTTTTTACCACCGCGTCTTTTAGCGTTTTTTTCAGCTCTCCATGTTATTCAATGGCCCCATCAAAACGCCGTTTTTGAGCTGTAGATGGCGTCGGCGTTTGTGAGCTGAAAGCAGAACCCACGGCCAGCGCGTTCCGAGGCTGTAGCGTTTTGGCGTTTTTGGCAATGTGTCGGCAAAACGCTCACTAAAGCCGTAGCGACGTTAACCAGCGTTTTTAGTGCCGGCGTTGTCAGGTTAAAAAATATCACAGGAATGTTTTTTTCAACAAAACGCCTATTGACGCCGACGCTCACTAACGCACATTAATGCCAATGCAAAACGCATACGAAATCGCGTTTTTGACGCCGATTTTTCCCTGACATCGGGCCCAACGTTAAGCTTATTTTTTTTAATACGCCCGTGTGTATGAGGCCTAAAATCGCATATAACTATTTTGCAACTCTAAGCAAATTTGTAAAGCACACAGCAGTGCTTTAGAAGGGTCGGTGCCAACAGGCTTTTGTTCACATCTATACAATTCTATGCAAAACTCACCTGAAGCAGGTCAAAGGCAGGTCAGAAGGCAGTCAACTGCAGGTCAAATGCACCTGCCAATGAATTCTGAATGATCTTAGAAGCTTGTGGAACTGATTGTGTTTTTTTTTCGCTGCTTTCTTAATTGGACCGAAAAGTATGACTTCTGTTTGAGAAAACAGTGTTATAAATAAATCTCCATGTTTTGAATTGTAAGAGTAGAGCCAGAAGTGGAAGGAGAAATGAAGAAAGAATAAAAGTGGAAAGAGGACAGGGGCAAGATAAAGAGTAACCCCAGGTGTTGGCTTCAGAGAACAATGGGGTGGCCCCTACAAGTCGCATATCTAGGTGTCTTGGAATGGTGAGTAGAGTGGCAACCTCAGCCTGGACTCCAACCAGGCCATGCCCCCAATGCGTTTCACCCCCCCCCCCGGAGCTTGAGTGGTAAGGTTCT
>BLSH010468313.1:1716624-1732424 GCA_018402905.1 Glandirana rugosa | reverse complement strand
AAATGCACCTGCCAATGAATTCTGAATGATCTTAGAAGCTTGTGGAACTGATTGTGTTTTTTTTTCGCTGCTTTCTTAATTGGACCGAAAAGTATGACTTCTGTTTGAGAAAACAGTGTTATAAATAAATCTCCATGTTTTGAATTGTAAGAGTAGAGCCAGAAGTGGAAGGAGAAATGAAGAAAGAATAAAAGTGGAAAGAGGACAGGGGCAAGATAAAGAGTAACCCCAGGTGTTGGCTTCAGAGAACAATGGGGTGGCCCCTACAAGTCGCATATCTAGGTGTCTTGGAATGGTGAGTAGAGTGGCAACCTCAGCCTGGACTCCAACCAGGCCATGCCCCCAATGCGTTTCACTCTGCCCCCCATAGCTTAGTCATGGGGATCCACCATTCCAAGACACCTAGATGTGCGACTTCTAGGGGCCACTCCATTGTTCTCTGAAGCCTTACAGAAACCAGGATGGGTTCCATTCCCTGTTGGCACTCTAGTAGCGACTGCGGAAGCATTGACTACATACCCCTTACCACCGAGCCTGAGCGGCACACACACATTTCCCAGGTCCCAGGCATTGGCTACCATTGAATACACCTGCATTGTGGCTTAGAATTACACCTCCAACAAGTGCCAGTTGTGAGGGTGAAAAGTGGTCGAGCCAAGGCTGCCAGGTTTTCAAGAATTGATCATGTATATTATCGAGGATAGCTGTTGGCTTTTCCTTTCCAAGTATACTTTGCATATGACTTTTCACCTCTTTGAAGCAGAGCCTTGGTGTCTTCCACCCTCGAGTATTTGTCTGTTTTGTGGCCATAAAGGAATCTCTATACTTGCCACATTTCTGCTGTGATGCATTATGCCGCATTAGTGTGTTGGTTTGCTACAAAAATTGCACTGAAATGCGTCAAAGGATGTAAGGTGCTTAGCTGTAACAAAGCGCAGATGTAAATCGGAAATGCAGAAACTCATTTCTATAGAACAGCGGTTCTCAACTTCGGTCCTCAGGACCCACTAACAGGCCAGGTTTGCAGGATAACTGAAATACATCACAGGTGATATCATTTGCTGCTCAGTGATTGCAGTATTCTAGTCTGCATCTCCCCAAGGTAATACTTAAAATCTGGCCTGTTGGTGGGTCCTGAGGACCGGAGTTGAGAACCACTGCCATAGAACTTCACTCTCTCAATCAACAAACTAGCATTAGTAAATAGATAGGAAGGTGTATTGTATTTAATTGCTTTCAACTTTCTTTTTTCATTTCTACAGGTACTTTCTGGTTTCCAGGCCTAGGCAAGTAATGTCATACAACCCAATCTTCAGGAGGAGAGGAGGGGTTTTATCAGCTAAGCACACCCTTCTGCCCGCATGCCTGAGCTAAGGGCAGATGGATTCCTGGAAGTAAATGCTACATGAATCATCTGCCCTAACTCAAGATGGCCATGGCCAAAAATGCAGAGGGGTGTTTTTTTAAAGCGATTTCTCAGCAAAATAAAGCACGAGGACATGGATGTGGGTTCGATTGGGTTTGCTTTAAAAATTAAATAATTATAGTTTTTGGTTTGTGGTAGAGGTGCACCGAATGGAAATTTTGGTGCCGAAACCAAAACCGAAAATTCAGAATGTACTTGGCCTAAATCTAAACTGAAGCCGAAAATTACAGTTTTCAAAATATATATATTTTTATATATAATTGTATTATACTCAACTTTTTAACTAACCACTTGCCGACCGCAGTCTGATGGCGACAGAGTGGCTCGTTATCGCAAACCGCCGCCAGAGGCGCGCTCACTGTGTCCGGCGGTGGGTCAGGGAGCAGGTAGGGCGGACTCGATCGCCGCCGGCTACCCGCAATGCCCCCCCCGCAGTGAAAGAACGGAGGTCCGTGTATGTAAACACAGATCTCTGTTCTCAGAGGGGGAAGGTCTGTGATCACAGCCTTCCTGTATATGGAAGCCGTGATCACTCCCTTCCCCCAGCCAGGCCAGCCCACACACAGTTAGAACACACCCAGGGAACACAGTTAAGCCTTAGAGCGCCCCCTCCAGGTTAACCCCTTCACTGCCAATGGTATTTACACAGTAATCAGTGCATTTTTATAGCACTGATCGCTGTATAAATGCCAATGGTCCCAAAAAAGTGTCAAAATGGTCCGACATGTCCACTGCAATATCGCAGTACCGCTAAAAAACGCAGATCGCCGCCATTACGTGTAAAAAATAAAAAAAAATAAAAACCTTAGAAATTAATTCTCATCATCCGTAAACGTGGCAACTTTTTCGCAAACCAATCAATAATCGGCGATTGCGATTTTTTTTACCAAAAATATGAGGAAGAATGTAAATCAGCCAAAACCGATGGAAAAAAATGTTTTTTTATACATTTTTTTTGGATTTGGATTTTAGCAAAAAGTAAGAAATTTGTTTTTTTTTGCTTCTTCTTTTGTTTATAGCGGTGATCAGAAATGACACAGAGGAGATCAAATACCACCAAAAGAAAGCTCTATTTGTGGGAAACAAAGGACGCAAATTTAGTTTGGGTACAACGTCGCACGACCGCGCAATTGTCAGTTAAAGCGACGCAGTCCCAGATTGCAAAAAATGCTCTGGTTCTAAACTGGGAAATCTTTCCGGGGCTGAAGTGGTTAAAGCGGAGTTCCACCCAAAAGTGGAACTTCCACTTTAAAGGAAGTTGACCCCCCCAGGCATGCCACAATTGGCATGTCCTTTTTTTGGGGGGGGACCGGGGACCCCGTTTTCACAGGGTCCCAGGTCCACTTCCTCTCCTAGAGCCGCAGCTCCGGAAGGAACTTCACCTCCCCCCCATCCCTCTCAGCGATCTTCTGGGACACGTCACAGGTCCCAGAAGATACGCCGGCCATTCACAAAGCGCAACTCGAAGCCAAAGCTGGGTGCTCACACTTGTGATGCCGGCGCCGCTGGGGGCGAAGAGCGAGCCCTCGGACGACCACATCGCTGGAGCGAGGGACAGGTGAGTGTCCGATTGTTAAAAGTCAGCAGCTACACTTTTTGTAGCTGCTGACTTTTAACCGGGTGGAACTCCGCTTTAATATCATGAATTTAAATGAATATGAATTTATTGTCTGGCATTATCGACACCTTTAGCGCAAGAAAAGCTCAAGAAAAATGCATCCCCTTAAATTCTATGTATGTCTTCACACTGATCCATTGCGTCTCCATTGTGGTGTTTGAAATCTTGCTTGCTGCATTTTTGGTCAGGAAAAAAAATGCACCAAAAAGCACCTCCCCATTGAAACACACCATAAGTATGGTAAAATCGTGGCAAAATCGCATGCATTTTTGGCGCCATTATCAGCACCTTTTTCTTTATCAGCATAATGCCAAAAACACCATTTCCCGGCCGATATGTAAGAAAGAAAAATGCTCCTAGATGCAAAAGCGGCTAAACGGACGTTTTTAAATGTCGGTTTCTAGCTGTCAAGTTGAGTCGTTCAGGGGAGGTTGAAAAACGACCCAAGTACATGTAACCTAAGAGTAGCATTTCATCAGCAGCAGATTCTCATTCATCCTCTTAACTGTGTGAGAAAAACATAGGATTATGGGTAAATCTTATACATATAAACCCATGTTCTTTCCTTGTAGTTAAGAGCGCTGGGCTGGAAGACAGTCTTTGTCTTTTAGACACGCCCCCTTCTATGACACTGCAGTGAGAGGACAGCCTCCACTGCAGCATTTTCATTGGACAGCTTGGGCCAATGGTACTTTATGATTGGTCCAAGGCTCCAAGCTGTCCATTGAGTTCAGTGCCTCTGACAAGAAGTGAGGAGAGGCAACGTGAGCTCATCCTCTCAGTCTGCTGCAAACACAGTGTAGCGGCTTGTATTTAACCACTTCAGCCCTGGAAGGATTTCCCACTTTAGGAACAGAGCACATTTTGCGATTCGGCACTGCGTCGCTTTAACTGACAATTGCGCAGTCATGCGACGTTGTACCCAAACAAAATTTGCATCCTTTTTTCCCACAAATAGAGCTTTCTTTTGGTGGTATTTGATCGCCTCTGTGTCACTTCTGATCACCGCTATAAACAACAAAAGAGCGACAATTTTGAAAAAAAAAACAATATTTGTTACTTTTTGCTAAAATAAATGTCCAAAAAAATATAAAAAAACTAATTTATTCATCTGTTTTGGCCGATATATATTCTTCTAAATATATGTGGTAAAAAAAAAAAATCGCAATCGGCATATATTGATTGGTTTGCGCAAAAGTTGCCACATTTACAAACCATGAGAATTAATTTATGGCATTTTAACAATTTTATTTTTATTTTTTACTAGTAATGGCGGCGATCTGCAATTTTTATCGGGTCTGCGATATTGCGGCGGGCATGTGGGACCATTTTCACACTTTTTTGGGACCATTGACATTTATACAGCGATCAGAAATTTAAATGTCCACTGATTACTGTATAAATGTCATTGGCAGTGAAGGGGTTAACCTGCACGGGGCAATGAAGGGGTTAACTGTGTTCCCTAGGCGTGTTCTGACTGTATGGGGGCTGGGCTGTCAGGGGCATAAGAGATCTAACTGATCCCGATTACAGGGATCAGTAGATCTCTTAAGACCCGTACACACGGTTCGACGATTGCACGTACGATCGCGTCGAATCGTATGTTGGCTGTTGTATGTAGCATACTGACTGCACTACACAATCGTACGACCGGGGAAAGAACGTTCAGGTGCATTTAATTAGCATCCGGCCGTTCCTGACTTTGAGCATGCGTGTTTTGCACAATACAACTTGTTGTACCAACTGCTCTGTACACACAATACAACGGTCGTTTGAGCGCTTGTTGGTACGACCAAGTTTTCTAGTCTGCTCATACAACTCCCTTGTATGACCGTCGTATGTTCGACTGTTCTAATCACGCATACAAACGATCGATTTCGCATACAACGGTCGTGAGTACAACCTGTTGTATGTGATCGTCGAACCGTGTGTACGAGCCTTTAGATGCCGCCTGACACAGCGGGGAACCGGCATGTTTACATCGGCGGTTCCCCGCTTTTCTTCTCTAACAAGCGATCACGGGTCACCGGCGGACGGGTTCCTGCACAGATGTCTACTGAAATCGCACCCAAAGTCCCCAAAAGTAGTTCAGAAACTACTTTTGGGAAACGGTGCGGTGCCGCAATGTCGACATCCCACTGATTCGGACGGTGCCATTTCCGGCAATTGCCGCCAATTTGACATGTCAAATCACATGCCAAATCGTACCAATGTAGGGCAAAAGCAGAGAAAATTCTGTCTCTTCATTCCTAATCAGTCACCTGGCATAGGCAAAGTCTTCACAGCCCAGGTGATAGCAATCAGCAAAGGAGAGAGATGGGTTTAGAAGCAGAGCAGTCACATTGGAAGCTCTGGGGTCTTAGGAACTCCCTGATGCTGATTCTGGGGCCCACCATGAATATTTGCTCAGCTTCAGTCACGTCCTCAGGTATTGGACCACTCTATGGATTTTTAGCTACTAGCTTCTATGTGGCTCAATGAATTCCACAGTTACCATCTGCTAAGTAGCACTGCAGGATTCACAGACCCTGGCTCTATAAAGTTTCGCACAATCCATCCTTGGACCTCCAGGTTATCTCTCCAGTCTCCATTGCTATGGGATTTACCAATGGCAGATTTTGCTGTATAATGTTTATCTGTCACTTGCCGCTGTATTGTTTGTTCTGCTCTACTGCTGCGTGGTTCAAACCTCACCCATTGATGTATTGGTCTTGTCAATGACTCCGCTTTGGGTCTACCTGCTCCTGCCCTTCAAATTGTGTGCTCTAAAGCCTTATCTGTATTCATCTGGACTTCAGAAGACCTTGAAGACTGTGGGCCTTGCCTTGACTTAATGATCAACCAGCAGCCTGAGAAGGATTTTATTCTACTAAACTTTATGCAGGGAGCCAGAAGGTACCAAAGGTAGGCCATGTATTTCTTTACTAACTCCTATATACCCATTATATGGAGGAACCGTGAGTCTATGGCAGTGGTTCTCATCTCCTGTCCTCAGGACCCACCAACAGGCCAGATTTTAAGTATTACCTTGGGGAGATGCAGACTAGAATTCTGCAATCACTGAGCAGCAAATGATATCACCTGTGATGTATTTCAGTTCTCCTGCAAACATGGCCTGTTAGTGGGTCCTGAGGACAGGAGTTGAGAACCACTGGTCTATGGCAGTGTTCCCCAACCCAGTCCTCAAGGTCCACCAACAGGTCATGTTTTCAGGATTTCCCTCAGATGAATCAGCTGTGGTAATTACTAAGGCAGTTAAACTGATCAAATCACCAGTGCAAAACCATGGAAATCCTGAAAACATGACCTGTTGGTGGGCCTTGAGGACAGGGTTGGGGAACACTGGTCTATGGGGTTAGAGTTGCCTTAACCCCAAATCAAACACATATTAATTGCACAGGTTCTGAGGCTGATTAAGGTGGTAATTGAACTCACTTGGTGCCTCATCTGCAATAAATTAGCCTCCGAACAATCTGTGTAATTCACATGTGTTCGGGTTTAAAGGGATGAGGTGGCAACACTAACCCTAAGGCAGTGGTTCTCAACTCCGGTCCTCAGGACCCACCAACAGGCCAGAATTTAAGTATTGCCTTGGGGAGATGCAGACTAGAATACTGCAATCACTGAGCAGCAAATGATATCACCTGTGATGCATTTCAGTTATCCTGCAAACCTGGCCTGTTAGTGGGTCCTGAGGACAGGAGTTGAGAACCACTGCCCTAAGGGCTCTTTCACACGGGCGGATCGTTCAGGTCCCCCTGTCGGTTGAACAGACGCTCCATTGTCCTCTATGGAGAGACGGATGTCAGGGGTGACATGTCCGCTGACACCCGATCTGATCCTCTCCGATCCGCCAAAAACAGATGGATGGAAACCCTATTTTCCATCCGTCTGGCGGATCGGATCGGATGAACACGGACAGACAGTCTGTGTTCATCCGATCCTCCATAGAGGAGAACGGAGCTGTGACATGGAGTGCAGAGACGGTCCTGCCATCCGCTGGCTCAGTGGGGATCAACGGATGGATCCCCGCCGAGCAGCGGACCCCGTCAAAACGCTCCGCTCATGTGAAGGGGGCCTCACCCAACTAAAAACTGTCACTCATTTAGGTCTAATGTACTGTAAAACTGACGCATGCATTTATATTTTCTTTAAAGTTAGAGTCGCCCTACGCTGGACTTCAAACACGAAAAAAATACAGGTCAAAGGCATGGTTTTCTCTTTTGAAGGCCCTGTCTATAAGATGGCTTTTAATGCACAGGGCATGCTTGCACATCAATGTGTTGAGGTTTTCCTCCAGCAAAAATGCACATAAGTTAAATTGCATGAAAAGCACCATTGGAGCATGTTATAAATTTGCATAAATGCCACAAAGTGCAAAAAAATAAAAAAAATACACCAATGCATTTGTTAATGTTGGTGTAAGCTGCGCCCTTCTCTTCTAACATAAAATGATAGTGAAGTAAAAAAGGAAATGGGTTGCTGAGAAGGGGCATATGTTTTACTTGGATTCTATTCATACCTATGGACCCATTAAATTTAATTCATTTTGAATGTGCTCTTAGTGTTGGTTCACACCATAAAAACGCACTCCAGATCCGTTCCGGATGCAGTTCTGCGGTTTTGAATGTCTTTTTGATGCGTTTTACCGAGTTCCAGTACAGTAAAAATGCGACATGTACTTCTTCGGGTATAGCTATGTAAAACATTAAACATAAATGTGTATACTTTTTAAAATTTCTCTTTCTTTCTCTCTTTCTCTCATTGTGCTAAAAATCAGAAACACTAGAGGCCAATCTGCTGACAGCCTAAAGATTTACTGCTGCTCAGGGGCTCTGGGCTGCAGCAAAATGGCAGCCTCCGGTAGGGGGAAACATTGCTGGGGGCAATTTACAGCACACGCTGATTTTGGTACCATAATTATGCATGTGGAATGCATTTTCCTTGCTAAAGAACATTCTTCTCTTTTTGTTTTTTTTTTATATCAAGTTGTAATGGGTAAAGTCACAGACCATTCACATCTGTGCATTGTGCGGGTACACTGTGTATATGTGTTGATGTGGCAATCAAAATAGCTATGTGCATACAAATATATATAATAGAGTAGGCAGTTAGCATTGCTGTTAGGTCAGGGTTGGTAACGCTGTGTGCAGCCTGCTGGTTATACATAGAAACGCTACCTGTGGGTTGAATACCTGAATAAAGAACAAGAAGGTGAAGAGTTATCAGGGCCCACAAATTGAAGGACTGTAATTTTGTGACTATAAAAGGAGACGCCATTGCGGCATTTTCATAATTACTCTCAAGGCTGAAATCTATAGATACAGTACCTCACAAAAGTAAGTACACCCCTCACATTTTTGTAAATATTTTATTCTATCTTTTCATGTGACAACACTGAAGAAATGACACTTTGCTGCAATGTAAAGTAGTGAGTGTACAGCTTGTATAACAGTGTAAATTTGCTGTCCCCTCAAATAACTCAACACACAGCCATTAACCACTTGCCGACCGGCGATTGACGGCGGCAAAGTGGCTCGTTCCCGCAAATCGCCGTCATACGACGGCGGCTGCGGGAACGTGTATAGTGAGCGTGCGCGCGCCGCCGGAGGCGCGCCCGCGCGCTCACTGTGTCGAGGGGGGGCCAGGGAGCGGGTGCGGCGGCTTCGATTGCCGCCGGCCACCCGCGATGCCCCCCCCGGAGCGAATCAGCGGAGGTCCGTGTATGTAAACACGGACCTCCGCTCTGTGTGAGGGGGAAGGGCTGTGATCACAGCCTTCCTTTACGTGAAGGCTGTGATAACTTCCCTTCCCCAGCTAGGGCAGTCCCCCCACAGTAAGAACACGCCCAGGGAACATAGTTAACCCTTAGCGCGCCCCCTGCAGGTTAACCCCTTCACTGCCAATGACATTTACACAGTAATCAGTGCATTTTTATAGCACTGATCGCTGTATAAATGCCAATGGTCCCAAAAAAGTGTCAAAATGGTCCGCCATGTCCGCTGAAATATTGCAGTACCGCAAAAAATCGCAGATCGCCGCCATTTTTAGTAAAAAATAAAAAAAAATTAAAAACCCCAAAAATGAATTCTCATCATCCGTAAACGCGACCACTTTTGCGCAAACCAATCAATAAACGCCGATTGATTGCGATTTTTTTTTTTTATCGCAAATATGAGGAAGAATATAAATCGGCCAAAAACGGTGAAAAAAATTTTTTTTATATTTTTTTTTTGGATTTGTATTTTAGGAAAAAGTAAGAAATTTGGGTTTTTTTGCAAAATTGTCGCTCTTCTTTTGTTTATAGCGGCGATCAGAAATGACGCAGCGGTGATCAAATACCACCAAAAGAAAGCTCTGTTTGTGGGAAAAAAAGGACGCAAATTTCGTTTGGGTACAATGTCGCACGACCGCGCAATTGTCAGTTAAAGCGACGCAGCGCCGAATCGCAAAAAGGGCTCCGGTCCTAAAGCTGGAAATCCTTCCGGGGCTGAAGTGGTTAATGTCTAAACCTCTGGCAACAAAAGTGAGTACACCCCTAAGTGAAAATGTCCAAATTGGGCCCAATTAGCCATTTTCCCTCCCCGGTTTCATGGGACTCATTAGTGTTACAAGGTCTCAGGTGTGAATGGGGAGCAGGTGTGTTAAATTTGGTGTTATCGCTCACAATCTCTCATACTGGTCACTGGAAGTTCAACATGGCACCTCATGGCACAGAACTGAAAAAAAAAAATGTTTCTCTGCATAAAGATGGCCTAGGCCAGTGGCAACCTGCGGCCCTCCAGCTGTTGCAGAACTACAAGTCCCGTCATGCCTCTGGGAGTAATTGTAACTGCCAGCCTTGCAATGCCTCATGGGAAATGTAGTTCCACAACAGCTGGAGGAGCCGCAGGTTGCCTACCCCTGGCCTAGGCTATAAGAAGATTTTTCAATACCCTGAAATTGAGCTGCAGCACGGTGGCCATGGCCATACAACGGTTTAAGAGGCCTCGCCATGGTCAACCAAAGAAGTTGAATGCACGTGCTCAGCGTCATATCCAGAGGTTGTCTTTGGGAAATAGACGTATGAGTGCTGCCAGCATTGCTGCAGAGGTTGAAGGGGTGGGGGGGTCAGCCTGTCAGTGCTCAGACCATACGCCGCACACTGCATCAAATTGGTCTGCATGGCTGTCGCCCCAAAAGGAAACCTCTTCTAAAGATGATGCACAAGAAAGCCTTCAAACAGTCTGCTGAAGACAAGCAGACTAAGGACATGGATTACTGGAACCATGTCCTGTGGTCTGATGAGACCAAGATAAACTTATTTGGTTCAGATGGTGTCAAGCCTGTGTGGTGGCAACCAGGTGAGGAGTACAAAGACAAGTGTGTCTTGCCTACAGTCAAGCATGGTGGTGGGAGTGTCATGGTCTGGGGCTGCATGAGTGCTGCCAACACTGGGGAGCTACAGTTCATTAGCCTCTACAGATCCAAGCTATTGCCGAAGTACGGCTCCAGCGCGGATCTCAATTTCTGGGACGTCGTCCCGTGCGCACACGCACACAGCCACTGAACGCTGCGTGGGCATACCCGCGGGTCGGGTGGACTCGCTGTTCGCTCCTGACCCGCGATCGCCTGTCAGAGCTGCAGAACGGGGAACTGCTGATGTAAACACGGCGGTTCTCCGTTCTGTGAAGGGGGACGTGACAGATCTACTGATTCCTGTCACTGGGATCAGTTAGATCTGTTGTGTCCCGGCCAGCCCAGCCCCCTCACAGTTAGAACACATACAGAGAACACAGTTAACCCCTTCACTGCCCCCTTAGTGTTAACCCCTTCCCTGCCAATGACCTTTATACAGTAATCAGTGGACATTTAAATTTCTGATCGCTGTATAAATGTCATTGGTCCCAAAAAAATGTCCGACATGTCCACCGCAATATCAAAGTCCCGATAAAAATCGCAGACCGCCGCCATTACTAGTAAAAAAAAAAAAATAATAATAATAAAAACTCCATAAATCAATTCCCATAGTTTGTGGAAGCGATAACTTTTGCGCAAACCAATATACGCCGATTGCGATTTATTTATTTATTTTTTTTACCAAAAAATATGTAGAAGAAAATATATATATTTATTATTATTATTATTATTATTATTATATATTTTTTTTATTTTTTTATTTTTTTTTGGATTTGTATTCTAGCAAAAAGTAAAAAATCTTGTTCTTTTTTCAAAATGATCGCTCTTTTTGTTTGTTTATAGCACAAAAATAAAAACCGCAGAGGGGATCAAATACCACCAAAAGAAAGCTCTATTTGTGGGGAGGAAAATGATAAAACATTTTGTTTGGGTACAACGTCGCACGACCGCGCAATTGTCATTCAAAATGCGACAGCGCTGAAAGCCGAAAATTGGTCTGGGCAGGAGAGGGGTTTAAGTGCCCAGTAATCAAGTGGTTAAGGGAACCATGAATGCCAACATGTACTGTGACATACTGAAGCGCATAATCCCCTCCCTTTGGAGACTGAGCCGCAGAGCAGTATTTCAAGATAACGACCCCAAACACACCTCCAAGACGACCAATGCCTTGCTAAAGCAGCTGAGGGTAAAGGTGATGGACTGGCCAAGCATTTCTCCAGACCTAAACCCTATTGAGCATCTGTGGGGCATCCTCAAATGGAAGGTGGAGGAGCGCAAGGTCTCTACCATCCACCAGATCTGTGATGTTGTCATGGAGGAGTGGAAGAGGACTCCAGTGGCAACCTGTGAAGCTCTGTACTCCATGCCCAAGAGACAGGGCTGGTACAAGGCAGGGGCGGATGCCCTGGGCGCTACAATTTTTGGAGGAGGGGGAAGCGGCGCCATCAGGGGGGACAGCCCATATGGCTGCCCCCAGGTTGCTTTAGCTGCTGGGAAGGAAGGGGGGTGTGCGGAGGCAGAGAGAAGACAGAACGCCCCGATCTGCAAAGCTGTAGCACTAAAACAAGAAGAGAACTTTCCCCAGCACGGTGGGACTCTTTCTTCATTTTCGGGTGCGCAGTAACCTCCTGTCATTTGCGACAAGTACATGTAGTTCTGGCCTCTTCTATATCAATCCGCCGAGCAGACCGGAACTACATGTGCTTGTCGCAAATGACAGGAGGTTAGTGCGTTTTTTTTGTTTTTTTTTTCTCACTTTTTTTCAGGTGAATGGGTAGGGGTTGAGGGCATGCGGCCTGGCATGGTCCAGGAGGGGGGGAGGCTCTCTCGTCCCCACCGCCTTCCCTGGCCGGCCAGGCTGCGTGCTCGGATAATGATCTGCCATGGACCTTGGGGGGGGGGGGGGCCCTACGTCGTTTTTTCGGCGTGGGGGTTCCCCTTAAAATCTATACCAGACCGAAGGATCGGGTACCTCCTTAAGGGGGGACCCTACACAAATGTTTTTTTTTTTCTTAATTTTTCCTCTTCAAGATCCCCAGCACACAAGTTGCACCACAAGTCAGATCATCATGATCCGACTTCTGATGCGATTTCTATTCAAATAAATGTGCTCCCATAGGGAACCATTGATTTTGAATAGAGACAGCGAAACGCAGCTTGAAGCTAGTGCGGAAGAACGCGCATTGACGCCAATGCAAAACGCTGATAAAATTGCGTTTTTAATGCAGCTTTTTTCATGGCATCAGTACTAGCTTACAGCTCGTTTTTCATAATGTCCAGTGTGCATGAGGCCCAAAGGTGTAATACTGGGTTGAGGTCAGGACTCTGTGCAGGCCAGTCAAGTTTCTCCATGCCAAACTCGCTCATCGATGTCTTTATGGACCTTGTTTTGTGCACTGGTGCGCAGTCATGTTGGAACAGGAAGGGGCCATCCCCAAACTCTTCCCACAAAGTTGGGGGGCATGAAATTGTTCAAAATATCTTGGTATGCTGACGCCTTAAGAGTTCCCTTCACTGGAACTAAGGGGCCAAGCCCAACCCCTGAAAAAACCACCCCACGCCATAATACCCCCTCCATCAAATGATGTGGACCAGTGCACAAAGCAAGGTCCTTAAAGACGTGATTGATCAAGTTTTGGGGTGGAGGAACTTGACTGGCCTGACCTCAACCCGATAGAACACCATTGGGATGAATTAGCCAGGCCTTCTCATCCAACATCAGTGTCTGACCTCACAAATGCGCTTCTGGAAGAATGGTCAAACATTCCCATAGACACTCCTAAACCTTGTGGACAGCCTTCCCAGAAGAGTTGAAGCTGTTATAGCTTCAAAGGTTGGGCCAACTCAATATTGAACTCTACAGACTAAGTAGGCTTGCCACCTTTTCTTCAAGCCAAACCCGAACACTTTAGTGGCATAGGGCATTTTTTTTTTTTTTGCAATAAACACTATATGATTATAAAAAACCTGGAACGCCTTTGGGAGCCTCAAGCAGAGTAGTAATGCGGTGAACAGTGCGTGTGGCCAAATTGCGCTTGATGACATCATCGCCCCACCCTTCAGTGATGCTAAACCTGCCCCCAGACAGCCGCCTGCAGCTGCCGGACAGTAATAGATTTGTGTGCGACTATCTCAATTACTTGGGAAGCCACAGCCCAGTGTGCATAATGTGCCCGGATTCCAGGCGGACTGAAACCTAGACACACGATTCAAAATCCGGACTGTCCGGGTGAATCCTGGACAGGTGGCAACCCTAGCACTAAGACTGGGATGCCATTTAAAGTTCATGTGCGTGTAAAGGCAGGCGTACCAATACTTTTGGTGATCTAGTGTACGTGCCAGGGGGCAACCATGTCTGCTTGGTGCTTAGTAGTGGTTGCATAGCTATTGTGTTCTTCTTCTATCTTCTTTGTTGTTCTTTTTTTCTTTATGTCTCAGTCAAAGGTGTGCGCAGCCTATTGCATTAGGGTGTGCACCACAAAATGCAAACGTGTGCGTGTGTATATATGTCAGAAGGGCAGAGATCGGTGTCAGTAGTTTATTTTTATTTTATTTCATTTTTTTTACTTTTTTTTTTTTTTTTATTGCTTTTTACAATATTATATTTTTATTATTATTTTATTTAGGAGCCCTGCTGGGGGCTGTTGATGAAATATCAGGGGTCTAAACAGACCCCTGATGTCTCACTTTTGAGACAGAGAAAGGGACTGAGGACCGAGATTCCCCCGTCCCTTTCTCTGCAGCCTGGCAGCAGGGGGAATCTGCACAGTACAGGGTGATTACGGTGTGCCCAGGCACACCTGCCACCCTATGTGCACATGCCTATGGTCTCAATGCAAGTCTATGAATTGGCACAGAGCCATGATGACCATGGGGGCATATAGCAGAGCGAGCAGGTACAAATTGCAATATCACAACGACCATTACTTTCTAGAAAACATTACAATGACGATTAAAGCAAAGCATTGTTTGAAAATACACTAGTAACCCCCAAATTACTGATATTCCTAGGATTATCCATTAAGCTGCTGCAATCTGTGCTGTTTTTGTCAATGCATCAGAAATGTATTCTATGCACATAACCTACAGAGTCAATGTTCTCATTTCAATGCAATTTTTTAACAAAAAAAATCTCAAACTGAATTTTTTAGCCTGTGAAAATAACTCAAGAGACCACTTAAATGTGAACACTCGCCATAAACAAAGCACAAAGCAAATGAGATATTCCAGTGAATGGTGCGTGCCCCTGGAGAAAACTGACATGCACAGTTTAAAATTCCCTCTAATCAGCGCGAGAATGGAGGACTTGTATATAATTATTCCCATTAATTTCCGTATCTGCGAAAGCGATTCTGATCTTTTAAGACGCATCATTTTCACGCGGCGAAAAACTCTACTGCGTCTTTAGCATTCCTATCATGTTCTGTTTATTTATTGTTAAAGGTCTAGGACTTCACGTCGAGGACTCGAAGGTTCATTGTAAATTAAAAAAATGGTTTACGTTTTACAATTTGGGTAAAAGGAACACAAAAGACTGTATACATGAATATACAATAAGAATAAATGACAGTAATAATGGTGCTGCAATAATAATAAACAAAAACACAATAACAATTATGCTGATTATAATACAACTGTGATGGCGCAATCACAGCAAAATTATAATAATTATATTGCAAAAAAAAACCTAATAGAAATCATTTTAAAAAAAAAATACTTTTTTTATTTATTTAGAAGATTCTTATTTTTACTTAAAGCGAACAGCAAAATGCTGCACGAGAGAACAAGTCAGTGACTTGGTTTATGCAAGGCGGTGAAAATTGGCTTCTTTCAAAGGGGTGGATGACTTTAACACCTCTCACCTCGATTGGCAGTGGATCGCTTATCAGTAGCCATTTGCAGTTGTAAAGGACGCAATACTCTTACCTCCTGAATGTCCGTTATTAGGGACTGCCCATCCATTATGGGCACAGGAGCACCACCTCCCCTATCCCTTCCACCGCCTCTCCTACCCATGCACCTGGTCCCTTTTCAGGATGCCGGGATGCATGAATTACTATTGCGGCGGTGAGCGCATTTTTTTTTTTTTTTTTGAAGAACACAGAGCCAGAGGCTCTAATAGGCTTCAGAATAGAGTGGGCTGGGAGCGCAGACAAAACACGGCCTACTCAGGACCTCCTCAGGCACCCGTCACCTAATTGGCTGAAAGCACGGACGATCCTATTGGATGCTTAGGAGGCACGATGGCAGCCGCCATGGAGGACATGGAGCCACTGCACACTACCTGCCTATATGGGGTAAGGGCAGCGGTAAAACAGTGGGGGAGGGGCGCCACATGGGGGGGGGGGGGGGGGCTCT
>BLSH010468313.1:1685571-1697860 GCA_018402905.1 Glandirana rugosa | reverse complement strand
CTCTATCTCTCTCTTCTCTCCTCTCTCTTCTCCTCTCTCTCTCTCTCCAACTCTCTCTCCTCTCTCTCTCCTCTCTCTCTTCTCTGTCCTCTTCTCTCTCTTCTACCCTCTCTCTCCTCTCTCTCTTCTCTCTGTCTTCTCTCTCTCCTCTATCTCTCCCTCTCCCCTCCCTCGCTCTCTCTCTTCTCCCCTCTCTTCTCCTCTCTGTCTTCTTTCTCTCCTCCTCCTCCCCTACCCCATGGTTCCCAGCCCCATCCCCACCCCCACTCCCATTTTTTCAGGGGCCAAGAAAGAAGCCCTAGGTTGAGCACCTTACTACTGCTGCTGCTGGTGTGGGCAGGATGTGTACTGTGCCAATCCCTGCTGACCTTCCTTTCCTATTCACCCCATGTGATTGGCACAGTACCCCACCCACAAAAGCGGCAGCAGTAATAAGATGCTCCACCTCAGGGTCCTTCCTTAACCCCCTCAAAGTTCTGGAAGAGAGCAAAAAACTCTGGAGGGGAAGGTAGAGGGGGAGTTGTCATTCCAGTATAGATTTAGCCCAGTGACAGCAATGCCAGAATAGTTGGGATCTATGAGGGCAGCTTCCCTGCACAGCTCTGCTTGAGGAAACCATATCTATATTATTCAACACTGCCACCTTACTGTACCCTCTTACCACCTGTACGGTGTCCACTTACCTACCTCCCCTGTACTGTCCCCATTTTCTCCCCCTTGTACTGTATCCTCCTGCCCCCTGTACTGTGCCCACTTACCCTCTCCTCGTGCTGTGCCCTCCTGCTCCCCCCTGTACTGTACCCTCCTGCCCCCTGTACTCTGTCCACTTACCCTCCCCCTGCACTGTCCACGTACCCTCCCCCTATACTATAACATCCTAATACAGTTAATTTTTGTCACTTTAATTATTTTTCCAATTATGGGCGTGAGTGGGGCCTCATATCTAAGTTTTGCCTAAGGCCTCACAAAACCTAGAGCCGCCTCTGCCTCAGAGCAACAGCAGTAGTAATCTCAGGATGCAGGATCAGATGTTAAAATGTCTGCAATCTGTCCCTCACAAAAACGCCGGCAGCTTCCTCTCCCTACACTAACCCAAGAGCATGTGACATGCAGCACTGTGACTCCAGCCTCATATAGAGGCTGGGTCACATGATGCAGTGGCCAATCACAGCCATGCCACTAGTAGGCATGGCTGTGATTGGCTTCTATGGGCAAACCAGTGAAACGCTTGTTGATTGGCTGCCCTGCAGCTATTCAACATGCGCGATCAACTGCCAGAACCCAGAACCCGAACCTGAACTTTTTTTGAAACGTCTGGGTCCCGGACACCCCAGAGTTTGGTACGGACCCGAACGTTACAGTCCGGGTTCGCTCAACACTACCCACTAACAGTCCAGATTTTAAGTATTACCTTGGGGAGATGCAGACTAGAATACTGCAATCACTGAGCAGCAATTATATCACCTGTGATATATTTCAGTTCTCCTGCAAACCTGGCCTGTTAGTGGGTCCCGAGGAAAGGAGTTGAGAACCACTGCTGTATACAGAAGAGACTGGTTAGCCCAGCTGGGTGTATTATGGCTCCTTAGATCAGTGGTTCTCGATCTCAACCCTGTCCTCAAGTACTCCTAACAGGCCATGTTTTCAGGTTTTCCTTTTATCTTGCACAGGTGCTTTAAATCAGAGTCAATGGCTTGGAATTTTGGACAGCTATTTTATCTGAGATATTCCCAAAGCATGGCCTGTTGGGGGTACTTGAGGACAGGGTTGAGAATCACTGCCTCAGATCACCCCAGCTTTCTATGAACCTAGATTCAGGCCAAACTGGTTCACTCATCCTACTCACAACAGGTTCCTTTTAAATGACATAAATGTAGTAAACAAACCCAAGTATCCTCTTGTATGTGGAAACAAACATGCACAGTTCTTTATCTAAACCAGGAGAGCGAGCGCTCTGCATTAACTGACAAAGAAAACCATGGCGTGGGCGTTTAAGTGATGAGCGCGAGGTCATTGTCATGTCTGCCAGCGGGTGCCATGAAGCGCAGGAAAACAAAAGCAGTTGACACTTTTCTCCATGGAAATGGATATTTTTGGAAGAAAGCAGCAGTGAGCTTGGCAGTGAAGCAGCCAGTATGCTTTTAATTAGACGATATTCCACAATCGGCAACTTTGCAAAGAGTCGCTAACAATTTCTTGACCAGATTCTCTTCTGATGCGCTGTCACTTAAGTCACATTCCAAAAACCTTAACACTTCTTTTTTTTCACTTGTGCAGCTAATTATGGCTCTATAATGTATATTCTCTGAGAATGGTTACATAATATGTTTCTGTAACAAGTATGAGCCCAGTCGTGACTGTCGTCTTACTAAAGGCAGTATCTTTGTATTTCAGGGGCTTCCCATGTGGTTTCCCATTTGCTGAGCCTATTGCTTAGATTCTTGTGTTGATATTAATAGTAGAAATCTAGGGAAAACTTTTTCATTTTCAAGAGTGTGGTAGGATTATAACCCCTGTGCGTTTCTTTTTTTTTTTTTTTTATTTGCCATCTGTGTCTCATTAGGGAGAACAACCTTCACTTCCTGTCCCATAGCCAAAACAGGAAGTGAGAGGAAATTCCTGCAAACTAAGGGAATCCCTGAGGCTCCCCGAAGGTCACCAGAACTAGTGCATGGCTCCCAACTGTCCCTGATTTCGAGTAATGTCCCTTTGTCCCTCATTTTGGTGTGATCAACACATTTGTATAAATAAAATGCACGTTTTATCTATCAAAGTGTTTCCCAGTGCTAAACCTTTCATCTGAATTCTGAATTGCTGCATTTGTAAATTCCAAATGCCAATATAAAGAAATGGTGGTAAAAAAAGCCATTGTAGGCATGGGCGTCCGCAGAACTTTTTCCAGGGGAGGGCATAATTTCAAGGTCATCCATGCTCTGCCCCTTTTTGACAATGTCATAATTACATTATCACGGTCAGAGACTGCAGAAGTTGTACAGGAGATGGTCAGAAACTGCAGACATGATACAGGAGATGGTCAGAGACTGCAGACGTGATACAGGAGATGGTCAGAGACTGCAGACATGATCCAGGAGATGGTCAGAGACTGCAGACGTGATACAGGAGATGGTCAGAGACTGCAGACATGATCCAGTAGATGGTCAGAGACTGCAGACATGATCCAGTAGATGGTCAGAGACTGCAGACATGATCCAGGAGATGGTCAGAGACTGCAGACATGATCCAGGAGATGGTCAGAGACTGCAGACATGGTACAGGAGACGGTCAGAGACTGCGGACATAGTACAGGATACGGTCAGAGATTGCGGACATAGTACAGGAGATGGTCAGAGACTGCAGACATAGTACAGGATACGGTCAGAGACTGCGGACATGGAACAGGAAACGGTAAGAGACTGCATACATGGCCCAGGAGACTGTCAGAAACTGCATACATGGCTCAAGAGGATAAGGACTTAGTGGGGAACCCCTGATCTGATCCCTGATTCCGGGGGGGGGGGGGCACTTGCCCCTACCTGCGGACGCCCATGATTGTGGGGTTAACTAATTGTTGTTTTTTGTTTTGTTTTTTGTACAAATCTCCTTTTAAGAAGGCGTGGCAAGGGGTGTGTCCTATGCCTGCATACTTTTGCTGATGGGTGTTCTTCATTCCCATCTCAAAAAGTTGGCAAGTATGCTAGTGTCCCCATTGGAAGATTTCCCTCTATTACTTTTCTTGGGACAACCCAAAATGTGGAATTTTCTTTTACTTTTACTTACAATGATAATGGTAAAAAAATCAAATAGAGAGGGAGAATCTCCTTAAAGGAGGTACGGACAGGAATAAAAACGTAATAATAGGTGTTCTAATCTATCTCCACTCTCTCCAAAATCTAACAAAAAAAAGAGTTTTTCCTTTTAGCTATACTTTAGTCCACCAAAAAATGATACACTATATTACCAAAAGTATTGGGACGCCTGCCTTTACACGCACATCAACTTTAATGACATCCCAGTCTTAGTCCGTAGGGTTCAATATTGAGTTGGCCCGCCCTTCAACTTAACAGCTTCAACTCTTCTGGGAAGGCTGTCCACAAGGTTTAGGAGTGTCTATGGGAATGCTCGACCATTCTATCAGGAGGGGAATTGGGGAGGCAGGCACTGATGTTGGAGGAGAAGGCCTGGTTCTCATTCTCTGCTCTATTTCATCCCAAAGGTGTTCTATCGGGTTGAGGTCAGGACTCTGTGCAGGCCAGTCAAGTTCCTCCACCCCAAACTTGCTCATCCATGTCTTTTATGGATCTTGCTTTGTGCACTGGTCCAAATCATTTGGTGGAGGGGGGATTATGGTGTGGGGTTTTTACCAGGGGTTGGGTTTGGCCCCTTAGACATAGAACACCTTTTGAATGAATTGGAGTGGAGAATGTGAGCCAGGCCTTCTCTTCGACATCAGTGCCTGAGCTTACAAATGCACTTCTGGAAGAATGGTCAAACCTTCCCATAGACACATTCCTAGGAAGAGGTGAAGCTGTTATAGCTGCAAAGGGTGGGCCAACTCAATATCGTATCCTATGGACTAAGACTGGGATACACTGCGCAACAAGTTTTGGGTGGGTGTTCCTTTATTGATTTTTGGCTGCTGATCTGCAAATTTGGATGTGCTTTTTCTGATCACATACCGTTTCATTGAAATCTTCGATTTTGTCAAGTTTTTTTTTTTTCTTATGTTTGTGCCAGCTGTCCAGCCCGCTGATCCGGTGCTGGCTGCCAAGCCTGATGGTTCCTTGCCTATTGTCCAGCCCAATGATCCAATTCCTGATACCCAGCCCGATGATTCGGTTCCTGATGCCCAGTCCGCTGTCCAGCCAGCTGTCCCGGTGCCAGCTGTCCAGCCTGCTGTCCCGGTGCCAGCTGCCAAGCCTGCTGACTTGGTGCCCGTTGCCCAGCCTGATTTGCCTCTGCCCATTGCCCAGCCTGATGTGCCTCTGCCTGCTACCCAGCCTGACATGCCTCTGCCTGCTACCCAGCCTGACATGCCTCTGCCTGCTGGCCAGCTTGACGCGCCTCTGCCCGCTGGCCAGCTTGACGTGCCTCTGCCTGCTGGCCAGCTTGACATGCCTCTGCCCGCTGGCCAGCTTGACGTGCCTCTGCCCGCTGGCCAGCTTGACGTGCCTCTGCCCACTGTCCAGCTTGAGGTGCCTCTGCCCGCTGCCCAGCCTGATAATCCAGCCTGATAATCCTGTGCCTGTTGATATGGTGCCTGCTTTCCAGCCAGCCTCTGATGATCCTTTGACCTATGATCAGCTTGATGTCATTGACTGTATGTTTACTGCCTTGCCGGACTGTTCTGCAGAGGGTAGGATTCCATCGGCCATTGGGTCTGACACGTCTGAGGCTTTGTATACCTGGTATAGGTTACCTGTTCTGCCTAAGGTTCTTTTTTCAGTTGACTCGATTGGGTCCCTCCTACAGTGCGTTGCTCTGATGGCGCCACAGCCTGGTGGTCCAGACATACCCTTTACAATTGGTACCACGTTTTACCTTCACTACCTTGGTAGTGGTGAGCTCCAGGGGAGTGGTAGATCACCATTTGTGCCTTGCCACAACCCGGATGCAGTTGCCACAACTCCAGGTGCATTAGGGGACCTGTGTTGGGTAACAAGTGCCTTGGGGAAACCTAGATGGCTGTTGAAGCGTGGAACAAGTCCTGGAGATCAGACAAGCCACATGATTGTAACCAGACATTCCGGTGTCAGAGTTTCTGCGTTGTCACATGACCCCAGGGCTAATTTTGCAAATGACCCATGGTACCCCAGTGTTGGGATGCCTACTTCTGTGAGGGATCAAATGTTCTATGCCCCTAAGAATCGGGCCGACAGAATACTTAGCTGGTTGCCTAGCCCCAGCGATGGGGTACTTAGCCAGTTACCAGACCCAGGTGGAGGAACTCTGAGCTTCTTTTCTGATCCCGGCAGTAAGGCTTCTTATTTGAAACCCGGCACTTCTTGGGCTTACAAGACATTTTCTTTCTGGACTCTCTCAGTTATGGCTTGTTGGAGCATCCGGAGGTCGCTGTCAGGAAAGGTTTCACCTGATGGTGGCACTGTAGCTCCCAGATCTATGGGCTGCAGTTCCGATGTCCATCAGCGGGTGTCTCTCGGCAGTCAGGAGCTGACATCTTCCCCTGCAATCGGGCATCGCCTGATGCAGATTTCAGGAGGTATATTTTAACCTGGGGGGTTTTAGTTTGCCTTGGTATTTTCTCCTTGTGCCCCTGTGTTCCTGAAGCCTGTTCTCCCATCTCCTGTTCCTGGACTCTGACCCTATTCCTGCAGCCTGATCCCTTCCTACCTGCTCAGTCCATCTCCTGGTTCCCTTTCCCTGACCTATCTTGTTCCCAGCTCCCCCCTGCTTGATCTCCCGTGTATGACTCTGGTTTGGTACGATTTATGATTTGGTTATTTCTTACTCTGTATAGTCGATCTTTTATTGTATGTTCACTGGTTTATTCACTGGTTGTATTTCACTATTTACCATATTGTAGGCGTGTTTTCTTTGTTATTTATCTTATAATAGATAAGAAAAGGGGAGGCAGGGACTTTAAATGAGGTCTCTGATAGGGTCAGAGGTACCTCCATCCCTAATTAGAACAATGCAAAAAAAGGGGTTGGGACTTTAAATGAGGCATACCCTTGGAAAACAAAAAATCACAATGAATTTGTATAAAAATATTTATTTTGAAATCCATAAATGGTTGTAAGTAACATACACACATAATATTAATGCAATAATTGATATAATTTATATACATAGTAGAAGGGCACAAAGATCCATAATGGCCAAGCAGCATAGTAAAATCTTAAATTCATGTAATATAAATGGTGTATAAATGAAATATACAGCATGATAATCAACTGATTGGGTGGTAGGTCTATAGTAGAGGTATCAGGCAGCTTGACGCGTTTTGTGGTCTTAATTACCACTCATCAGGAGCAGGTGTAAAAGTGATATCTAAGGAATATTTATGAATAAACCATGGGATCAGATCAAAAATATCAAAGTATATATTGGGGACAGAAGTATGGAATACATTTATTTATCTTATAATAAATCATATTATTTACACGTTACCTGTGTATGGTACTCTGTTGCAGTCCACACATTTCTGGTCGTCCCGGACAACTGAACATTGAATACAAATGAAAATCAGCAGCAAAACATCTTTAATTATGTTGAACTTAATAGTGTATTAGAAACATAAACCTGATTAAATATTATTGCTGGTAAACAGTTAACTGTGTATTTCTCAGAGTTCCTACGTGATGTAACAAAACCAAAACTATATTTGCGCATACCTACCAGGTACCTGTCACAATCAGCAAAAACTTTTCAGGAAGCAAAAATTTTCTCAAAAATTGTTGTGCAGTCATGTCATTAACCACTCCAGATCCGCGCTATTGCCATAGTACGGCTCCAGCGCGGATCTGGAATGCCGGGACGACGTCCATGGACGTCGTCCCCTGTGCACGCTCCTTGCGCGCCCCCTACTGGCAGCAGCGGCGCGCGCCCATAGAGTCCGCCCGAGACCCGCCGATCCCTTTTAGGAGCCTCAGAACGGGGAACCGCCGATGTAAACACGGCGGTTCCCCGTTCTGTGACAGGGGACATAACAGATCTACTGATCCCTGTCACTGGGATCAGTTAGATCTGTTATGTCCCGGCCAGCCCTGCCCCCCCACAGTTAGAACACACCCAGGGAACATTTGTTAACCCCTTCACTGCCCCCTGCTGGTTAACCCCTTCACTGCCAATGACATTTACACAGTAATCAGTGGACATTTAAATTCCTGATCGCTGTATAAATGTCATTGGTCCCAAAAAAGTGTAAAAAATGTACGACATTTCTGCGGCAATATCGCAGTCCCGATAAAAATCGCAGATCGCCGCCATTACTAGTAAAAAAAAAATAATAATAAAAACGCCATAAATCAATTCCCAGTTTGTAGATGCGATAACTTTTGCGCAAACCAATCAATATACGCTGATTGCGATTTCTTTTTTTTTTTTACCAAAAATATGTAGAAGAATATATATCGGCCAAAACTGATGAATAATTTTTTTTTAATGGATTTGTACTTTAGCAAAAAGTAAAAAATATTGTTCTTTTTTGCAAAATTGTCACTCATTTTTGTTTATAGCGGCGATCAGAAATGACGCAGATGTGATCAAATACCACCAAAAGAAAGCTCTATTTGTGGAAAAAAAAGGATGCAAATTTTATTTGGGTACAAAGTCGCACGACCTCGCAATTGTCATTCAAAATGCGACAGCGCTGAAAGCCAAAAATTGGTCTGGGCAGGAGGGGGGGTTTAAGTGCCCATTAAGGAAGGGGTTAAAATGTCAGCTGACAAGAAGTGAGAGTAAAGATATCTCATGGAGCCCCTGATGGCACTATAACCATCCTATCCTACTGCTTCACTCGCCCACTCTTGGCTGGAAACTGAACTCTTGGTAACATGTAAATGCACAGATCAAAGACATATTAGGGGAAAAAAATGTTTGCCTACTTTTGAAACTTAAAGAGGAACTATCATTACATTTTTTTTAATGATTAAATACACTATATTGTCAGAAGTATTGGGACACCTACCTTTATACGCACACATGAACTTTAACCAGACAAGAAGTGAGGGTAACTGTCCAAGATCAGAGCAGAAACAGAAATTGATAGATTGAGGAAAGGCTAGAAACCCTGTTGGGGAATTTTTATTTCTGCAGACTTTCCCTCACTTCCTGTTTGTTGAAAATGAGGGAGAATTTTTCCCAGAATGCAGTAAAAATTGGACATTTGTTTTAATTCTTCCTTTGTCTATCCAAGTACACCGTCATTGGAGGCCAGATGGGACTGTCGGTATACCATGGGCCTTAGGGCAGGTCTCTATTGTATCCTATTTCTATTATTGTATCATGTAAACCTGGAAATGTGTGGAAGTGCCATCTAAACGTATTTTGGGTAAATCGATAACTTGGAGTGAAAATATCCTTTTTAATTTCCCTTTTAAAGTATTTATGTTGTAACCTTGAAGACCGTCACTGTTATTCAAAGTTTACAGGATAGAAAATGAATCATCTGATGAAATGACAGTATGATAATGTCTCTGGGCTGATTTATGGCACATATTGAGTAATAGAGGGAAGATGTGAAAGACTGACAGCGAATTTGCATTTATGAATTGTATAGAAGGCGAGGCTGGTCTTCTACAAAGGACAGGGAATGTGGCAAAGGTTTAAAAGTATCAATATGGAGCCAAGCTCATCTCCGTTAATTTGTAGGGAAGTGAGAAAATGGGCTAATACTGAAATACATATTATTAAGTGGAATTTAAAATATCCTAATAGTTTCTTTCCTATATTTCTAAGACACTCCAGGGGTTAAATATTTGTGCTGGGCCTACCATGGCAATTATTTTAAGAGTTCTAGACTCCCTATAGCAGCCTTTCTCAACCTTTTAAACACTGAGGAACCCTTGAAATAATTCTCGGGGAACCCCTGCTAAAAATTAAGTCTACACCTCATGATACATTAGGGTGATGGTCAATGGGAAGAATGCTCCTTACACTTGTGGTCATTGTGAAGAATTCCCCCCTTACAGATAGCTAAAAAGATCAATGATGTCATTGGGAATTTATCTGAGAGGTAGAAATTGACCATTGCTCAAGGAACCCCTTGCAACCTCTGAAGGAACCCTGGTTGAGAAACCCCGCCCTAGAGGAATCCCAAAAATAATTTTCATGTCTCGAGGAACCCTTACTAAAACCAATTCATTAGAGCTCAATAGGAACAATTCCCCTTATATTGGTGGTCAATAGGAAGAATGTCCCCCTTAAAGTGATGCTCAGAATGCAACCCTTAAAGACATCTAAGAAGATATTTGGCATCATGCTGCTGGCTTTGCTAAGTGGTGCTGAACATTGAACTCTGTAGGCATCATCAAATAGGTGGTTCACCAGCCACAGCTCAAGGAACCCCAGGGTTCCATGGAACCCTGGTTGAGAATGGCTGCCCTATAGGATTTAATTTTATTTTTATATTCTGGAAAATGTAGCTCACGCTCGTCTTTTAGTAAATCAGCCTACTGTCACCTTGCCTGGCCAAAGTGATAGTGCTCCTTTAACCACTTTGATACCAGGCACATTCACCCCCTTCCTGTCCAGGCCAATTTTCAGCTTTCAGCGCCCTCTGCTCTGCTCAGCTCTCCTCTACTCGTGATTTGTCATCGCAAATGGAGGAAAGCCGATAACCGCCACTTCCTGGCTACGCTGTGATCAGCTGTGATTGGACACAGCTGATCATATGGTAAAGAACCTACGTCATAGGCTCTTTACCAAGATCGGAGATGCAGTGTGTCAGACAGACATGCCACACTACCGATCACCATACTGAACACCTTTTTTAATAGCATTCAATTACAATATGACTTTTGTCGCAATTGTATACACTATATTTTTATTTTTTATTTTTTTTATATTTGCTAATTTATTTCCCCCATGAAAGTGGAGTTGCCCTTTTTAGGTAAAAAAAAACTCCAGCCAGTTTAACTTGAGTGCCCATTTACACCATGTCCATCAGGCTGCTTTGCAAAACGCTTTTGCAAGTTGAAATCAATTTTTTTTCCCCACATGTCCAGTATACGCTGATGGTATGCTGGGTGGCAATGGAACATGCTGTGTTTAAACACCGTGCAACATGCTGCAACACACCGGAACCCATCACAGCGCACATTACAGCAGAACTATAATCAATCAATATTTCCTATTTTTAATCCTTATGCTGCTAGCCTTAGTAAATATTAACCACTTCAGCCCCGGAAGGATTTCCCACTTTAGGACCAGAGCACTTTTTGCGATTCGGCACTGCGTCACTTTAACTGACAATTGCGCGGTCCTGTGACGTTGTACCCAATCGAAATTTGCATCCTTTTTTTTTTTCCCCCACAAATAGAGCTTTCTTTTGGTGGTATTTGATCACCTCTGCGTCATTTCTGATCACCGCTATAAACAAAGGAAGAGCTACAATTTTGCAAAAAAAAACGAAATTTCTTACTTTTTGCTATAATAACCAAAAAATATATATATAAAAAAATAGTTTTCATCGGTTTTGCCCGATTTTTATATCACCATTTATGGGTTTTTTGGTATATTTTTTTTTACTAGTAATGGCGTTGATCTGCGATATATATATATTTTTTTTTTTTATTGGGACTGTGATATTGTGGACATGTCGGACCATTTTGGGACCATTTGGCATTTATACAGCGATCAATGCTATGAAAATGCATTGATTACTGTGTAAATGTCACTGGCAGTGCACCCTCCCTTCTATGCCCATCAACTCCCGGCTTAAAACCTAACGCTTACAACTCTCAAGTTTCATTACCCTATCTGTTAATGTTACAGACTATGCTTTATTACCTGGTATACACGATATATTCCTGTTGCGATGATGTATGCTGATAGCCTATCACTTCTACATACCGATTTATTAAGCTTGGTTGGTATTTTTCCACCTATAAAAATATGCACTGTTGTCTATTTTGTAACTCCCCACCAATAAAATATTTGAAAAGGGGGGAAAAAAAAGTCACTGGCAGTGAAGGGGTTAACCTGCAGGGGGCACTCTAAGGGGTTAACTGTGTTCCCTCAGTGTGTTCTAACTGTATGGGGGCTGAGCTAGGGGAGTCATCGCGGCTCCCATACACAGGGAGCCTGCGATCACATCCCTTCCCCCTCTGTCAGAACAGAGATCCGTTTGTTTACATACACGGACCCCCGGTCTGTCACTCCGGGGGGGGGTGATCGCGGGTAACCGGCAGACATCGAGTCCGCCCTACCCGCTCCATGGCTCTCCCGGAACACAGTGTGCGATCTCACAGCCGCCGTCTGGCGACGGTGGTTTGTGGTATCGAGCCAAGTTGGCGCCGTCAAACCAACGGCGGGCGGTCGGCAACTGGTTAATCAGCCACAGAACCTGTGTAATTACTATGTGTTCGGTTTTAAAGTGATTGTAAAGTTATTTTTTTTCTTTTTAAATAACCAACGTCATATTCACCTCCTCTGTGCAGCGCTTTTGCAGAGAGTGGCCCCTAACCCCGTCTTCTGGGGTCCTCCAGCGGTGCTCCGGGCTCCTCCTCTTTTCGAGTGACCACCACAATTCCCTGGGGTCACCTATGCAGGCGCGCTCCCGAGTCCTGCTGTTGCACAAACAGCGGGGCTCGGGGGGGGGGGGGGGGGG
>BLSH010468313.1:1620666-1636492 GCA_018402905.1 Glandirana rugosa | reverse complement strand
GCCCCCCCCCCCCCCCGGAATCAGGGATCGCAAAGTGTCTGCCAGGGGCGGACCAAGTGGGGGGGCGAACCGCCCCGGGTACCACATTTTGGGGGGGTGTTCAGTCACAGTCTGGCATCTCTAGTGGGGTACGCTCCCGCTCTGCACATCTTGAGGGCGTCAAGAGCCCTGGCTGCTCTCTCTCTCTTTTTTAAGTGGATTGGAACACCCCTTCAGAGCCGCAGTGGTATGGTCTGGTGACTGGTCTGCGTGCGTCCGTCCGTGACAGCCGCTCCGACATATTGTCACTGAACTGACTGCTCCGCTTCCTTCTTCTGCTCTGCCTCCGCCTCCACCCACCCACCACTGCTGTGCTGTAAAGCCAGGCCTGAGGCGGCCCGCCATCATGTGAGTACGGTCAGTGTAGTTTGGAATGTTCTCTGCCCGCCTGACAACGTTTCTAGAGAGTGCCAGTGGTGTCCTCCTCTTGCTAGGCTAGCTGCCGAGTGCCAACCGCCCTGTGGCTGAGCTGGCCTGGACCCAGGCCAGTACACGCGGGGGCGGGTGCGGAGGGGGGGTCTGCGTGGTGATGATGTTGCTGGCCCCCTGCCCCCCCCCCCCCTGAAAAAAGTTCTGCGGACGCCCATGCTTGAGGGGGCAATACCCTTTTATCTGAGCAGTGCTTAGTGACCCAAGCAACAGGAGATGCCAATATTTATATTGTTCTTCATAGGGAGCGGCTTTACTTGAACTTTGATATTGGAAAGAGGGTGACTTTAATGGCAATGGGTTTTGGCTAGAACTAAACTAGAAATCGAGGAGCACGTTCTGCTCTGCTTCTTTATATGTGCAACACGTGTTCTATAACTGTACCATTAGAAGGAATTACATTAGCAAACAAATTCCGTGCCTGAACAATGTGTAAGACTCAGTCTTCCATTGAAGAATAGAATGTACCAGTGTGGACACTACTGCAGGACTTATTTAAATGTTAATGAGAGAGCTTTCAAGAGTGATGGGATTACTAATGAAAGAGTCCCGGGGAAAGCAGATATTCTCTGTTCAACACTTTTATGGTGCAATACAGAGAAGACTGCAGCATATGATCACTCGCAATCTGCTTATCGAGCGCTGGAGCCCAAATGGGCCACTCTGTATCACAGTTGATTGTTTTGAGTATAAAGTTATATTTTTTTTTATTGTAAATAATTGAAGAAAGTTGGGGGTACTTAATGCATAAGGAAATGTTTTTACGTGAAAGGCAGCATGGGAGCTCTGTAGGTTTAGAACCCACAATTCAGCATTTGAATTGCTGTGTTTGTGCCTTAATCTACTTTTCCATCTGGTTGTGTGAAATTAGAATGAATTTATAAGTTTGTTTGCTTAGCAGAGACGGTTTTGCAAAGATTCAAGTTTATCAATATGATCCAATACTGAAATGTTGGTATTATATAAAATAGGGAGGAAGGCGAGCAAGAGTTGCAGTAACAGATAATATCTTGGGATCCATCTTTGAAGATTGAGTTGGGGGAAGGTGGGGGGGAACAAGAGGGAAACGGAGAAGGGAGGGTGGGGAGAGAGAGAATATACTATGCGTATGTCTAGATGTGTGTGTGTGTGTGTGTGTGTGTGTGTGTGTGTATATATATATATATATATATATATATATATATATATATATATATATATATATATATACACACTACATTACCAAAAGTATTGGGACGCCTGCCTTTACACACACATGAACTGGCATCCCAGTCTTATTCCGTAGGGTTCAATATTGAATTGGCCCACCCTTTGCAGCTATAACAGTTTAACCTCTTCTGGGAAGGCTGTCCACAAGGTTTAGGAGTGTCTATGGGAATGTTTGACCATTCTTCCAGAAGCGCATTTGTGAGGTCAGGCACTGATGTTCGACGAGAAGGCCTGGCTCACAGTCTCCGATATGTTTCATCCCAAAGTTGTTCTATCAGGTTGAATCTGTGCAGGCCAGTCAAGTTCCTCCCACCCCAAACTCGCTCATCCATGTCTTTATGGACCTTGCTTTCTGCACTGGTCCAAACCATTTGGTGGAGGGGGGGGGGATTATGGCCTAGGTTTATTTTTCAGGGGTTGGGTTTAGCCCCTTAGTTCCAGTAAAGGGAACACTTAAGCCGTCAGCATTCCAAGACATTTTGGACAATTTCATGCTCCCAACTTTGTGGGAAGAGTTTGGGGATGGCCCCTTCCTGTTCCAACATGACTGTGCACCACTGCACAAAGCAAGGTCCATAAAGACATGGATGGAACGGAGGAACTTGACTGGCCGGCGCAGAGTACTGACCTCAACCCAATAGAATGCCTTTGGGATAAATTAGAGTGGAGACTGCGAGCCAGGCCTTCTCGTCCAACATCCGTGCCTGATCTCACAAATGTGCTTCTGGAAGAATGGTCAAACATTCCCATAGGCACTCCTAAACCTTGTGGACAGACTTCCCAGAAGAGTTGAAGCTGTTATAGCGGCAGAGGGTGGGTCAACTCAATATTGAACCCTACGGACTAAGACTGGGATGCCATTAAAGTTCATGTCCGTGTAAAGGCAGGCGTCCCAATACTTCTGGTAATATAGTGTGTACATATACATACACAGTGTGTATGTATGTATGTATGTAGTATGTATGTATGTGTGTGTGTGTGTGTGTGTATATATATATATATATATATATATATATATATATATATATATATATATATATATATATAGTGACGGTATGTGAGGCAAAGTGGTACTTAGACACTACCTGTCACCTCGTATGTGTTCGTTTGGACTGGATTGAATGGAGTCCGGTCCAGATTTTACCAGCCACTATGGCAGGGCTGGTTACGGTGGTCCACTGGAGTCCACCAGCAGGTGGCTTAAATTACCTGGAAGAGAACACATTCAAGCTCTGATCTGGAACTCAGAGAGGGATCTGAAGGCGCGCTATGTCGGTTTAGACTTTAAAAGACCAGATTTGCATTTTGGCTTATGTTTTTGTGGGTGTCGGGGGCCAGACCCACACCGTATAGTGAGGAAACTATATTTAGTTTAGTGCTGGACGGCAAGGACTTATTTTGCATTTTGTTTGTTTTCACCCTGCAAACCTTATACCAATAAACCTGGCAAGCCGCCAGATTTTAAAGAAAGTTGCCTGCACGCTGACTATTTTTCCTCAGCAAAGTTCATCCCCACAAGCTAATCTCCCAATATATAGCCCTGTTCATTGGGCACATAATATATTCCATTGTAACCCTTTTGCTGCCACAGCTTTTTTTTGTGTGTTTTTTGCACACATTAAAAAAATGCATTTTAAGCCTGAAGATTTCTTTAAAACTTTATATATTTTGTGAAAGTAGAGAAACTGCAGAATAAAAGGGTGTCAGTTCCAATTCTTTATGTAATACAATATTAGCACACAGTTTATCATGCACAAAATTTCAGTAAAAAAATACTAACGTTTATTTTAGGGCGCACACATACAAAATTTTGGCAACATAAAAGAAATATTTGAGCTGAGTAAATAGATGGCAAACATGCCCAGCCTTAAATTTGTGCATTCCTGTGAAACATACGATGCCCCTATTTGATACTATTTTGTGTTGATAGGTTATCTCTAATAAGGTATCAGAGGTCTTTTAGACCCCTGACTTCTCACCTGCCCTCCATTGAAGCTAATGGAGCAAAAACAACTTAATGTGTCAGTTTTACACACATTCCTGGCTGCTACAGATGCTGGAAGTGTATGTAAACCCCCCCACCGCTGCTGCCGGAGAATGCCATATGTCAAATAGAAAACGTCCGGATGGCTGCACACCTAAATGGAAATACAGAAAATCACATTTTTTTGTATCAAAATATTAAAAGCACCATAGATACGCAGCCAGAGGAGGCAGGGCAGAGAGGTTAACATGTTTCATACTATAAAAGTGCTTTTTTTGAGAAAGCACTTTTATAGTGTGAAACGCGTTAACTTCTCTGCCTCCCTTGTCTGCATATCGATGCTGCTTTTAATATATTGATAGAATGCATTTGAATTTCTGCATTTACGTTTGGGTGTGCAGCCATCCAGACTTTTTCTATTTGAAGTATCTCAGCCATGACTGGGCTAGTACCCAACACGGTCCAATTTGTGCTGACCCACCTTGGAGCAGCGGGAGCTTGTATGCCATACGTCAGTGACAGTGACATTTTTGATAGTGCTGTGGAATTAGAACAGCAAACAAGTTTTTATCTGTTAACCACTTTAAGACCGAGCCTCTTTTTGGAGTTTGGAGGTTATCAGTTAAAAACAGTTTTTTTTGCTATAAAATTACTTAGAACCCCCAAACATTATATATTTTCTTTTCTAAGACCCTAGAGAATAAAATGGCGGCTATTGCAAAACTTTGTCACACCGTATTTGCGCAGCGGTCTTAAAAGCGTGATTTTTTTTGAAAAAAATAATTTTTTTTAGTTAAAAAATAAGACAACAGTAAAGTTAGGTCAATTTTTTACATATTGTGAAAGATAATGTTACGCCGAGTAAAATGATACCCAACAGGTCATGCTTCAAAATTGCATCCGCTCGCGGAATGGCGACAAACTTTGCAACATAAAAATCTCCATTGGCGACGTTTAAAAAATTCTACAGGTTAGCATTTTTGCGTTACAGAGGAGGTCTAGTGCTAGAATTATTGCTTTCGCTCTAACGATCGCGGCGATACCTCACATGTGTGGTTTGCACACCGTTTTCATATGTGGGCGGGACTTACGTATGCGTTCGCTTTTGCGCGCGAGCTCGCAAGGACGGTGCGCTTTAAATTTTTTTTTTTTTTAATTATGTATTTTACTTTTTCATTTTTATTTTTACAACTTTTTTTAAAAAAAAAAATTTTTGATCACTTTTTTTCCTATTACAAGAAATGTAAACATTCCTTGTAATAGAAAAAAGCATGCCAGGACCTCTTAAATATGAGATCCGGGGTCAAAAAGACCTCAAATCTCATTTTTACACTAAATTGCATTAAAAAAAAAAATTTGAAAAAAATGGCAGGGGAACAAAAAAAAATGTCCCCTTTAAGAGCATTGGGCGGAAGCTACTTGTGACGTAGCTTCCGCCCAGCCTTGTTATGGAGCCGGGTGAGCGCACCAACTGCATAGTGGAGGTAAGTATAGTATGTTTGTTATTTAAAAAAAAAAACGTGACTTTACAATGACTTTAACCACTTCAGCCCCGGAAGGATTTCTCACTTTAGGACCAGAGCAATTTTTGCGATTCAGCACTGCATCGCTTTAACTGACAATTGCACGGTCATCGACGTTGTACCCAAAAAAAATTTGCGCCCTTTTTTTCCCCACAAATAGAGCTTTCTTTTGGTGGTATTTGATCCCCTCTGCATCCTTTCTGATCACCGATATATACAAAAAAAGGACCGTCAATTTTGCAGAAAAAAAAAATATATATTTTTCTTACTTTTTGTTAAAATACAAAAAAATGAAAATAAAAAAACTAAATTTATTCATCAGTTTTGGCCGATTTATATTCTTCCTCATATTTTTGGCAAAAAAACCCAAATCGCAATCAGCGTTTATTGATTGGTTTGCACAAAATTTGCCGCTTTTATAAACCATGAGAATTCATTTCTGGCGTTTTTTGCAAAAGAAGAGCGACAATTTTGCAAAAAAAAAAACTAATTTCTTTTTGCTAAAATACAAATCCAAAAAAAATATAAAAAAAACTTTTTTTTCCATCAGTTTTGGCCGATTTATATTCTTCCTCATATTTTTGGTAAAAATAAAAATGCAATCGGCGTTTATTGATTGGTTTGCGCAAAAGTTGCCGCGTTTACGGATGATGGGCATTCATTTCTGGGGTTTTTATATTTTTATTTTATTACTAATAATGGTGGCGATCTGCGATTTTTTGCAGTACTGCAATATTGCAGTGGACACGTCGGACCATTTTGACATTTTTTTGGGACCATTGGCACTTATACAGCGATCAGTGCTATAAAAATGCACTGATTACTGTGTAAATGCCATTGGCAGTGAAGGGGTTAACCTGGAGGGGACGCTCTAAGGGTTAACTGTGTTCCTGGGCTTGTTCTAACTATGTGGGCTGGCCTGGCAGAGGGAAGGGAGTGATCATGGCTTCCATATACAGGAAGCCTGTGATCACAGCCCTTCCCCCCTCTAACAGAACGGAGATCCGTGTTTACTTACACGTACCTCTGTTCTTTCACTGCGGGGGGGGGCCATCGTGGGTAGCCGGTGGCAATCGAGTCCGCCCTACTGGCTCCCTGGCCCTTCCCAACACAATGAGCGCGTGAGTGCGCGCTCACAGTGAGGGATATCCGGCGGTTTGCGATATTGAGCCACTCTGTCACCGTCAGACTGCAGTCGGTGGTCAGCAAGTGGTTAAACACTGTTGTCTTTGTCCCCGCTAGGGAAATTCACCCTTTTTGCCCTGGTGACTGTTATCACCAAACTGAAAGAAAATCACAGACTTCCAGTGTTATTAGAACAGGAATGGAGGGGAAATCTTCCAATGCCGAAATTAGTTCTGATAACAACCAAGGATTCCCTCATTTTCCTCTCACTTTCTGTTGTGGCTACGGGACAGGAAATGAAGAAAAATCTCCCCAATAGGATGCAGATGACAAAAAACCCATGACGGGGATCATAAACTTCCGTAACTCCATCCAACATGGAAAACCTCCAGTTTTACTTTAAGTTAAAAATGGCTAACATAAGCTTAAAAGTGTAACTTCCCAGTTGCCTCGCCTGGGACATGACTTAGATTTAAGCATTGTGCCCACCATTTCAGCCCCCACAATGTATCAGTACGTTGCTGGAATTTGAGCACTTACACAGCAGTGTTTCTTCATCATTGGGCTGGTGGAAGGAGAGGTCTTTCCCCCTGCCGCCGTCTTCGCACCACTCTCCCGGGCTCTCCTGTCCCACCTGTAGACCCAAGTGTTCAGCCGGAGCTTCCGCTAGCTGACCATAGAGTTGGTCGGGGACTGGAACAGCTGTAATGGTCTCTATGGTCTAAGAAACCGGAAGCCGCAAGCATTTTGTCACTTCTGGTTTCACCGGTTGTAAACAAACCCTTAGACTGGGTTCACACCTATGCAAATTGGATGTGGGTTACCCCGCATCCAGTTTGCATGACTGGAGATTTTGACTGTCTCTCTATGGAGCTGGTTCACACCTCTCCGGAGCAGCTTGCACAGGAGTCCAGTGCGTCTTCTGGTCTGATTTCAGGGCCCAATTCAGCCCTAATTTGTCTTTGAAACTGTGAACAGCCACATCCGACGTCAGCATGAACCCACGCATTAGTGGTTGGAAAAAAGCATCAGATGATACTGCTCTTTGTATGATCCAAAGTTTTAAAGGGCAGAGAAGACATCTGGGGTCTGGGGACATCAGATTTCTCAGCAAAGAGAATTTGTCACCGTCTATTGCTATCACAGGGAATATTTGCATTTCCTATAATAACAATAAAAGTGATTTTAAAAACAATTAAAGGGACAGTGTGAAAATTAAAAAAAAAAATCTTTTTTTAAGTGCCCCCACTCTAGCGAAAAGACAAACACATGCGTTGGTCCCACAAGCATACATAAACAGTGATCGCACCACACATGTGAGCTATCCCCGCAAAGAAATGGTTGCAGCCAGAGACTTTGCCAGGCCCTAAGATTGTGAAGCGTGTGGTCATGGACCGGTATTTACGTGCACTCCCTGTGCCCCGAATTCCATCTTCGGACAATGGATTGTAACATATCTTGAAGCTATGTATTATCACTCCTGTGGAGGCACTTTATTTTGGACTGTATGATCTGCTTTTTGAAATTTTGATAACATTACTACATATCTCCTCCATGTTAACATATTTACCAGTGGCGGCTGGTGAAGTTTTAAGATGGTGGGGCGCCAGACCCTGCCCTTCCTTTTTGCCCCATCCAACTTCTTAGAAGCCACACCCCTTATAGGCTCCACCCAGTCTGTACACAATGTACAGTATAACTCAGCTGTCAGTCTTAATTCTCAATAAAATATTGCCGGCTCATTCATCCATTAAATCCCAAAGGTAAAGAATTACATGAGCTGTGAGGTCTGCACAGGAACCCAGCACAGACTGGTATTATGTGGGGTTTCATATCCCATCAAGCTCCATCCTAATTCTTTATTTTATAGTAGGAACACTGGAAATCCTCCACTAACCCCTGACACATGGTGAGCCATAGAAATGTCCCTGGTTTTTGGAACTGACCAGCTTCCCTAACATAAATCTGCATTATCTGTCAAAAAAAGTTCAGAATGTAATTATAAAATCAGGTGCTTTAAGATGGCATTCATTGGAAAGCAGTTATTGTAGAGGAATGGTCATGAGTAGACATTCCTCTTGTTCTGTTGTTTGATGCTGAGATACACAGAGGCTGAGCACAGGCAGCTTCAACCAACACAGCAACTCCACTCCTGGTGACTTGTTGTTCCCTGCATTGGAAGTCATGAATCATCACCTACAATGCACTGAATGCAGGGATGAAGAAGTCACCAGGAGTGGAGTTGCTGTTTTGGTTGAAGCTGTCTGTTAAACAGTAAAGTATGAAGAGCTGAGGGTGTGCGGTGCTGCTGAGCAATGTGGTCCCCCAATGTTAGCAGACTAATTTCAGATCAATTACTGCCTGTGTATCCCTGAGATTTACATGCCAGCTCAGAGTTCTTATCCTACTGCTGAGCTTTGGAAGGGACCTGTGTCAGCCTTATCGGTTATCTATGGATGAAGACTAATCACTGCCTGTGTATTGCTGGGAGCTCCCTGCCATGTGTGCTCAGAGATCTTACCTTGCAGACATTGCTGTGCTTGATCTTTCCCTCGATTCCTCATGTCCTCTTCCTCTGCTCTGTATAGGATGGTGGGTGGGGGAAGGGTCCCTGTGGAGAGGGGAAACACTGCTGGAGGTAGAGAATAAGTGTTGGAGTGCGACTTGTGGAGGGGGGGGGGCCTGGCTAGACAGCAGGCTAGAATGTGTAACTGCAAGCAGAGATGATCTTGGCTCCCCCCAGGCAGAGACCAAATGGACTAGGCAGTTTAAGGTCTGCAGATTTAGACGTCCTAAAAAGCTCCTATTCTCAGAATGGAATGTTGGAAAGCAGCCAATGAGGGTGGAGAATTCATTTTACTGTGTTCTAGATAGGGTTTTTAATGAGATTTGGGACGTTTGCCCTGTTGCTAGGTAGATTACACTTCTCTTTCTTATCTAATCTGTCTATTCCAGCAATTAGCAACAGAAGCACAGCTAGAGAGAAATTCCAAAGATTTTTTTTTCTTTGGAGTTTCTCTCTAGCTGTGCTGCTGTTGGTTAATAATTATAGTTCATTTTTATTTCTTATTTTTATGGTGGGGCGCCGCCCCTACAGCCCTTATGGACGAGCCTCCACTGATATTTACATATTATATCTTGTACTTGTCCCTCGAATGAGTGACAAGTTTTTTAACTAAACAAATAAATTGATACATTTTATGACGTTTTTTGGTGGTGTTGCCTATTACAGTCCCACTTAGGGGGTATTCTGCTCTTCAAATACATATTACTAGGGATGAGGCAACCACCAAATAGGCTTTGCTGATGGTGGAATATTCTGCAATGGTCATATAATGGGGGGACATCTGGGTATATAACCCAGAGATTCTTTTGGGTCGGGGTAATATGCAGATGTCAAAGAATATTGTGAGTCCTGCCCAGAGTGTCAGTATTCTGCGCCATCGCCCCATTTTCGCATTCCGCTTGTACCATTACCAATCATTGAAGTGCCTTTTGAAAGAATTGGCATGGATCTGGTGGGACCAGTAGTACAGTCTGCCCGGGGCCATCAGCACATACTGGTAATACTGGACTATGCCACACGATATCCTGAATTAATTCCCCTGCGTAATACCTCAGCTAAAACTATTGCCAAAGAGCTTTCCAGGTATTTAGTCGTGTGGGTATTCCATAAGACGTTTTGATGGATCAAGGCACCCCATTTATGTCCCGAGCCACTAAAGAATTGTCTAAGTTGTTCAAAATCTCCCATCTCAGTACCTCTGTCTACCACCCACAAACTGATGGACTCATGGAGAGATTTAACCAAATGCTCAAAAGCATGTTAAAAAAGGTGGTGGACAAAGATGGGAGGAATTGGGATTTTTTGCTGCCATACCTCATGTTTGCCATATGGGAGGTACCTCAGGCATCTACAGGTTAATCCCCTTTTGAATTACTGTATGGGAGACATCCCAGGGGATTGCTAGATGTTGCAAAAGAAACATGACATAATTACGGAACCAGGTGTCCACGTAAATGTAAAAGCCCTATAGAATACCCAAGGCTAGACGGGAAGCAGTTGAAATGAAATAAAGAAAACTGAGCTGGACATGATAGGAGTCTCACAGTGACTGGTCAAGTCCCATAGTGTTGGTCCCAAAACCAAATGGAACTAGAAGGTTTTGTAATGATTTCAGGAAGTTGAACAGCGTGTCTAATTTTGATGCGTACCCAATGCCTCGGGTCGACAAGCATGTTGACAGATTGGGAGGTGCCCGGTACATAACTACTTTAGATCTGACTAAAGATTATTGGCAGATACCCCTAACCGAGTCTGCCAAAGAGAAAATTGCGTTTTCTACCCCGGAGGGGCAGGGCCATCTTAATATCATCATGGCCCCTGGTCAAAGTAATGCACTGGGGCCCCTACCAGTCTGCCCTAATTTACACATCTACTCTCAAGAATTAAAGTATAAATAGCTGATATTTATAAACCTATATCATTAGTACTTTTAAAAAAAAGGGGGGGATAAGAGGGCAATACTGTGACCAGGCTCTGGAACGCTGCCTGAGACAGGGCCATCCCGAGGCAGCTTAGTAAAAACCGTGACTGTCCCAGCAAATCCAGGACAGTTTGCAAATATGGTGTAATGCAAGGTTATTATGGGGCCCCCATGCAGTTGGGGCCCCTGGGCACTGCCCAGGGGTGTCCATGCATTCAGATGGCCTTGCCGAGGGGGCCTTCCAGTATAAGTGGATGCCTTTTGGCTTGCATGGTGCTCCTGCCTCATTCTAGAGAATAATGGATAGGACCTTAAGACCACATCGCCAATACACAGCCCATTTAGACGATGTAGTCACCCACAGCCCAGATTGGGAATCCGATTTGCCCCAGGTGCAAACAGTAGAGGCAAAACAGGGCTCACTGCCAACCCCAAAAAGTGTGCCATAGGATTGGAGGAGACCAAATATCTAGGCTACATTATTGGTCGGGAGCTTCAGATCAATAAGATTGAGGCCATTCAAAAGTGGCCCCAACCTATAAACAAAAAGCAAGTTCATGCATTTCTGGGGATCACCGGGTACTACAGGCTTTTTATACCCAATTTTGTCACCATTGCAGCTCCACTGACAGATCTGATGAAGGGTAGAGGGTCGGTCATGATTAATTTGAATCCTGAGACAGAGAAGGCATTTCAAATGTTGAAGCAAGCTCTTTGTGCACAACTTGTGCTCGTGACCCCAGATTTCACAAAGGTGTTTGTGGTGCAGACAGACGACTCTGATGTGGGACTGGGTGCTGTACTGTCTCAAATCAGAGACAGGGAGGAACACCCAGTGGTTTACTGAAGCAGAAAGCTCAACAGCCATTATTGAGAAGGAATGTTTAGCTATTAAATGGGCCTTATATGCCATTAAATATTACCTGTTGGGGAGACCATGCCCCTCTTAAATGGACGTGTGATAACCAGGAGAAAAATAGTTGGGTGAGAAGGTGGTTCCTTGGTCTTCAAGTATTTCGATTCACAGTGGAACACAGAGCTGGGAAATTCCAAAATAATGTAGACGCCCTTTCCCGTATCAATTGTCTGGTTGGGATAGGTGCTCAGCCGCAGAGGTTTGAGCAGTGGGGGGGGGGGATATGTGGCGTTATGAAAGACGAGGTGATCGATGGACGCTATGTTTCACCTCACCTCACATGCGTTCACTTGCAAGAAACTAAGGTGGAATCCGGTCCGGGTTTTACCAGTCACCTTGGCAGGGTGAGTTCCGGACCAGATTTTGCGGTCCACTAGTATCCACCAACAGGTGGTAGAAAGGAAACCGGTCTGGATCAGATAATTGCTCTGACCTGGGACTCAGGAGCCATCAAGCCTGAGAGAGCTGATGAACTGAACTTTGCTTTGTGACCGACACAAAAGGTTTGCACTTTGTTTTGTGGCTGACTGGGAGAAGCCCTTCACCTCTGAGTTAGGACACTGGAAATTATTAGTTAGTGCCTGGATGGCAAGGATTTAGATTTGTTCTGTTTTGTTTATTTGATTTACCTGCAACCTTTTAACCACTTGCTGACCAGCCGCCAGCAGGTGGGCTCTCCTGCGCAAATCGCCATAGCTGTACGGCGGTGCTTCAAGAGACTGTAGGGGGCACCCGCTGCATGTCTCTGGAGCTAATGCGCATGGCCGGCGGGCGCGATGTCCACCGGCCACCCATGATTGCTCCTCACAGAGCCAGAATGGGGATGTAAACAAACAGATCTCCGTTCTGTCAGAGAGGTGGATAGGGATCTGCTGTTCCAAGTGATCCGGAACAGCGGTCTCTCTCCACCCCCAGTCACTATACTGCCCCTACTGTTAGAAACACCTACCTAGGGAACACTTAACCCTTTGATCGCCCCCTAGTATTAACCCCTTCACTGCCAGTGACATTTATACAGTAATCAGTGGCTATTTATAGTGCTGATCGCTGTATAAATGTCACTGGTCCCAAAAACGTGTCAAAAATGTCCGATCTGTCCTCCGCAATATCGCAGTCCCGCTAAAAATTGCAGATCGCCGCCATTACTAGTAAAAAAAAAAATAAAAAAAAAATGCCATAAATATATTCCTGTAGTTTGTAAACGCAATAACTTTTGTGCAAAGCAATCAATATACGCCTATTGCGTTTTTTACCAAAAATTTGTAGAAGAATATATATCGGACTAAACTGAGGAATACATTTTGTTTTGTTTTTATATATATATTTTTTATATTTATTATAGCAAAAAGTAGAAAAAATGGTTTGTGTTTTTCAAAATTGTCACGATTTGTTTAAAAAAAAAAAATCACAGATCCCCGCCATTACTAGTAAAAAAAAAAAAAAAATAGTAAAAAACGCCAGAAATGAATTCTCATGGTTTATAAAAGCGGCAACTTTTGCGCAAACCAATCAATAAACGCTGATTGCGATTTTCAGTTTTTTTGCCACAAAATATGAGGAAGAATCTAAATCGGCCAAAACTGATGAATAAATTAGTTTTTTTATTTTTATTTTTTTGTATTTTAACAAAAAGTAGGAAAAAAATATTTTTTTTTCTGCAAAATTGACGCTCCTTTTTTTGTTTATATCGGTGATCAGAAAGGACGCAGAGGTGACCAAATACCACCAAAAGAAAACTCTATTTGTGGGGGGGAAAAGGGTGCAAATTTAGTTTGGGTACAACGTCACATGACAGTTAAAGCGACGCAGCGCCGAATCGCAAAGTGCTCTGATCCGAACATGAGAAATCTTTCCGGGGCTGAAGTGGTTAAAAACCTATGCTAGCAGGAGTCGCCACTCTATGCCAAAGCTTAAAAGAACCTGGCTTTAGATGCCCTTTTTATTGTCCTCGGGGCGCATGTGTGTTATTTTTAGAATCTCCCTGCTGCTGAAAGATGCTTCGTGCTTTTTCTTGCATTAACAAATGTAAATGGAATTCAGAATACAGCACAAAGCTCCAGTATAAAATGCGCATTTATGAACGTCTAGGAAACAGAAATAATACTTCTTGCAGATGTCCTTGTCTTACATCTGTTGTATATATGCTAGACTGAGTATACGCCACTGTACATAGAAAGGACCAGAGAGAAGTTCATAAAAATGTACACAATGCAGTATGATCACAGCAAGGACTATACATCATCTCTATAGGTGTGCGCAGGGGAGGGCTGGCAGCCGTAGGCCTGGGGGGGCAAGTCCAGTCAAGTGGCCCATTGAACCACTGAATCAGCTCACTATCCATGCCCACCCAATGGGCCTAGCGGGATCCATGGTAGGGCCGGCCCTGGGCGCCCCCCCTTTGCCTGCAGTTAGTTGGTGGCTGCGCCCCTGGGCCCTATTTCCTTCCTCCCACAAGAAAAAAAAGTGTGAGAGGGCAGCAGCCATCGGCCATTTTAAATGTAAGTTAGGGTGGCCTGGGGGGCAATTGCCACCCTACCCCCTGGGCCAGCCCTCCCCTGGGTGTGCGCAGCCTATTGCATTAGGTTGTGCATCACAAAGAGCAAACAAACATGAGTGTGCGGTGTATATATGTCAGAAGGGCAAAGATCGATGTCAGTAGATTATTTTCATTTTATTTTATTCATTTATAGTTTTTTTTATTATTTTTTACAATATTATATTTTATTTTATTTTTTTTTACAATTTTATTTAGGAGCCCTGCTGGGGGCCTTTGATGAAATATCAGGGGTCTAAACAGAGCCCTGATGTCTCACTTTTGAGACAGAGAAAGGGACTGAGGACAGAGATTCCCCCTTCCCTTTCTCTGCAACCAGGCAGCAGGGGGAAATCTGCACAGTACAGGGTGATTAGGGTGTGCCCAGGCACACCTGCCACCCTATGTGCGCACGCCTATGATCATCTCCGATCTATGGTTACATTAGGGCAAAGATGCCAAAGTGATAGGAGAACCTAAGCTATACCTTACCAAAGCTAAGCACACTAGGGGGAGGTTATTTCCAACAGAAGGACATGGGTTAATGGAACTCATTTTAAACTCATTTTAAACAAAAGTCTTAGATGTATGGGGCTTATTTGCAAGAGAAGTATATTGGTTAATGGGGGTCATTCACAACAGAAGGGCATACAGTGCCTTGAAAAAGTATTCATACCCCTTGAAATTTTCCACATTTTCTCATGTTACAACCAAAAACGTAAATGTATTTTATTGGGATTTTATGTGATAGACCGACACAAAGTGGCACAGAATTGTGAAGTGGAAGGAAAATGATAAATGGTTTTCAAAATGTTTTACAAATAAATATGTGAAAAGTGTAGCGTGCATTTGTATTCAGCCCCCTTTACTCCGATACCCCTAATTAAAATCTAGTGGAACCAATTGCCTTTAGAAGTCACCTAAATTAGTAAATAGAGTTCCCCTGTGTGTCATTTAACCAGTTACCGACCGTCTCGCTTACATTTACTGCTGCAGAGTGGCGCTGTTGCGCAAATCGCCGTCTCTAAACGGCGGCTTGCACATGTGCGGCCAGCAGGCGGTAGTGCGCAGCCAGCAGCGCGCTCTCATGCCCGCCGCATTCTGTGGGAGTGTGCCCGCGGCTCGGGCGGACCACTATTGCTGGCCACAGCTGAAAAACAGGAGCAGGCAGCATGACAGAGATCTGCTTATGCCTGTCACTGGGATCAGTTAGATCTCTTATGCTCCTGACAGCCCAGTCCCCTCACAGTTAGAACACGCCCAGGGAACACAATTAACCCCTAGAGCGCCCCCCCCCCAGGTTAACCCCTTCACTGCCGATGACATTTACACAGTAATCAGTGGATATTTAAATTTCCGATCGCTGTATAAATGCCATTGGTCCCAAAAAATTGTCAAAAATGTCTGACATTTCCGCTGCAATATCAGTCCTGATAAAAATCGCAGATCGCCGCCATTGCCAGTAACAAAAAAAAATAGTAAAAATGCCAGAAATTAATTGTCATGGTTTATAAACGTGGCAACTTTTGCGCAAACCAATCAAACGCTGATTGTGATTTTTTTTTTTTTAACTGGAAAATT
>BLSH010468313.1:1595794-1608023 GCA_018402905.1 Glandirana rugosa | reverse complement strand
CAATCACCGGAGTGGACTCCGCAGTGCTCGGGATGGACACGGTGGCTGGATACGTCCACGGATTGGCACCGCATCCATATTGCCCATGTGACCTGTCCAGTGAAGGAAGTCTGGACCGGCAGTCGCAACATTGGTCAGTGTGCATCCTCTTGCCTCCTGCCCTAGTGACTGTGACATTTACTGACTTCTCCCCACAATTCCTCCCTATCTGCAGTGGTAATCGCTCTGTCTGTTGTCTCATTCTCCCACCTGTAAAGTGTGGGTGCTATTCTGGACTGTAAAGCTCTAACCTTGGCCTTTTAATCCATGGACCCCAAGAGCAAGGCAAAGAAATCCTGTGCACCTACTCATCCGTCTCCTTCCCCAGTGACACATCCTAGTGACTCACTAGTGGAAGGCTTCAGGCTCTGCTAGCCGAGCTGGCCATGGAGCCTGGGACATCCTCGGAGGGATCCCAGCCGCCCCCTCCCCAAAATAGTACTGCACTTATCCTTGCTGCTATTGAACAAAGTAGTTCAATCATGCTGTTCAGGATTGATCACCTGGCAGAGGAATGTGCTCTCATAAGGAATGATTTAGACAAAATCAGGGGCAGGCTGACTGAATCTGAATCCAGAATTTCTGCCACTGAGGACCTCACGGCTACGCAAACCAACATAATTGCTGACTTACAACATACCATCCAACTGCTTATCTCCAAGCCAGATGATGCAGAAAACCGGGCAAGACGTAACAATGTCTGGGTCCTGGGCCTCCCCGAGGGAGAAGAGGGAGACCACACAGCTGTTTTAGCTGGAGAATTCTAAAAAAATCTACTGGGCCTTGCAGATCTCTCCCGGAGAGTGGTTGAACGTGCCCACCAGGTGTGCTATCCCTGGAGCCAATCCTAGGCCTTTTTTGGTCCGCTTCCTCAATTACAGGGATCATGATCGAAATCTATCTGAGGCACACAAACATCCTACTCTCCCTTATGGCAATTCCTCTGTATTACTCTTCCCAGATTTCTCGGCTGAGCTGCAACGCAAGAGGAAAACATTTAATGAGGTCCGCAAGCGCCTATGCAAAAAAGGCATCAAATACAGTATGTTGTATCCCAGCCGCCTCTGGGTCCCACGCAATGGAACTGTGCGGTTTTTTTTTTTGTTTTTTTTTGTTTTTTTTATTCCCCGGCTGATGCGGATGATTGGTTAAACACCCTATAGTGATTGTTTGCCTTGCTACTAGTATTCTACCCCTCCTGTAACTGGCCGGCCTTCGCAGGAGTGCCTTAACCTGAATCCTATCATACTCATCCTTATCTTCCAGAGCTGCTCTGTAAGTTTTATGCATCGGCTTCGCTTTTGTACCCCTCCAAAGTTGCAGGTAAATCGTTCCTACCTTTTCTTCACAAAGAGACACTGGTTTCCTGAACGGATCTACACTCTGGAATTCTTTCACGAAGAATAACAAACAATTTTTTCTTTTTTTGGTTAGTTTCTGGGACTTAAACTACTAGCCCACTTATTTTGGGGATTTGGCTAGATAGTAGGGAGTTTTCAATAGTTTAGTTTTACTCACAGCTTCTCCTTTATTGATAGTACTCTATTATATCTTTCATGCTGCAATAATGTTGGTTTTGTGGGGGAACACATTGTTCTTCTAGGCTCACGATTTATTTGCATAATATATCATTCTCATTGTTATGTCTGTGGTTCAGCTATTCTCCTGTGCGGGGTCTCAATAATAACGTTAAGGCTCCATTTACACAGGATGCTATTTCAACCTCCCCTGAACAATTTTCTTTTTTGACCGCTAGAAGCCAGCGTCTAAAACGGCTGTTTTGCTACGTTTTGCATGCCGCGTTTAGCAGCGTTTTGGCACGTTCGCGTCTAGGAGCGTTTTTAAAGAATTTTTTAAATGGAAACGCCTATAAATGAGACGGTCCTAGACGAGAGTTACCGCATTTAGGCACATTTTAATGGCGTTCACAAACTGTTTGGCGTTTCAAATGCCTCTGAACTGGCGTCTGAACCCTTTTTTTGCGTTTCAAAAAAGCCTTATACTCAACTGCCTGGAAACAACTTTAAACAACCCTGTGTAACTGTATTGATAAGATAACAGAGGAAAATTCAGGGGCTTCTGAAAAAAACACATAAAACTAAAAAAACTCAAAACGTCCCTTTACCACCAGCAGTGTAAATAAGGCCTAAACGCTCATCATTTAAATTTTTAGCTACAGACAAACCCCAGTTTCTCTTTCTACAGGAGACTCATCTCACCGGCTCCCGCATCCTGGCCCTGGGTGTGACAAGCCTTCCATGCTACCCCCTCCTCTTACTCTAGAGGGGTATCCATCCTCATCAACAAATCCCTTCCATACAAAATTGCTCAGATCATTACTGATCCATGGGGGAGATATATTATTCTGCTGTTAGAAATATATTCTGTTACTCACAAATCTGGCTCTCGGATTGATCTTGCTTTTGGCAACCCAGGAGCATATTCTAGACTTTCCGGGCCTCGTACCTTCCAGCAGGGCTTTCAGATCATGCCCCACTTGAGTTGAGCCTCCGGATAGGAGACCAGAGAGACTTTGGCATTTGGAGACTGGCTCCCAGATGCATTTACGATGAGGGTGTTTCTGATATTGTATCTCCACAACTAGACTCTTACTGGTCCATTAATGAGGGTACGTCTTCGCCAGAATTGGCGTGGGGTGCCTTTAAAGCTACGATTAGAGGGAATTATGTAGCTGCTATTAAAGCAGTAAGGACTGACCAAAAAGCTGTCACTGAACAGCTTGAACGCTTAGCTCAGGCCAGAAGGGAATTAACCCTCCACTTCACTTCTTTAACTCAATCAGAAGCTAAAATTTTGGAGGGGAGACTGTTTGAACCGGGGGACAAAAAACGTCCCTTTGCTAGACAATCTGGTGGCTGAACCCGGTATCAGACTGTAATCCCAGAGCTAAAATGAAAAGGAGCATGGTCCACTCACTGTCTCTATTTATACCACACTTCCATCCCTATAAATTCAACAATACAAACAATTTTTGCCCATGGGACTTTAAATGAGGTGGGTATAAGGTCAACACACATGACACCAATGTAAAAAGTAAACCAATTTATTGGCAATTGTAGCAACAACATCATAAAAGGACATGGACACAGTTATACAAGTCCTAGCTGTGGAAAACACTGCAGTGTGTGGATGTTGATGGTATTGGGTCATAACGAATACATCAGTAAACTCAACGCATTTCGCGAGACTTGCTCGCTTTTTCAAGAGTAGATGCATGATATCTGTAAATAAATTGCAATTAGAAAACAGCACACAATGTGGTATAAGTCAGACATAAAGCAAGGGGCCTAAAACCCCATACTTACAACTCAGTTGCCTGGCCTCAAAGAGCCGCAAAACACCAGGTGGCAGCAGGCAGTGCTCAGCCCGGGAGCTGAGGGGGCGAGACCAGCGGCGCCCAAACCAGGACCGGGAGGAGGGCAAGCATGGCGAGATAGAAGTGAAAAAAGGTAATATCACATGGTATCCCCCATAGTTCTTCTGTGACATATCTATAAAAAATGTATATATTTAGTAATATATATGCACCTGAATCAATGGGTCATGATGCATATTATATATATGTATGAGAGATCATAGCTAGTATAATGTCATCAAATCAATGGGCACATAGAGGTGAGTAGCAAAAGAAAGGAAGAAGAGAAAATGAAATAAAAATGTGAAGAGGGGTGCAAGAATTGCAAGATATTGTGTCCCACGGTATCCCCTTGGTCTGCCAGAGACCAACTATCTACAGTGGGGCAAAAAAGTATTTAGTCAGCCACCAATTGTGCAATTTTCCCACTTAAAAAGATGAGAGAGGCCTGTAATTTTCATCATAGGGACACTTCAACTATGAGCGACAGAATGAGAAAAAAAAAATCCAGAAAATCACATTGTCTGTCTGTCTGATTTTTAAAGAATTTATTTGCAAATTATGGTGGAAAATAAGTATTTGGTGACCTACAAAAAGCAAGATTTCTGGCTCTCACAGTATTAATGGCACCTGTTTGAACTCGTTATCAGTATAAAAGACACCTGTCCACAACCTCAAACAGTCAGACATCAAACTCCACTATGGCCAAGACCAAAGAGCTGTCAAAGGACATCAGAAACAAAATTGTAGACCTGCACCAGGCTGGGAAGACTGAATCTGCAATAGGTAAGCAGCCTGGTGAAGAAATCAAGTGTGGGAGCAATTATTAGAAAATGGAAGACATACAAGACCACCGATTAATCCCCCTCGATCTGGGGCTCCACGCAAGATCTCACCCTGTGGTATCAAAATGATCACAAGAATGGTGAGCAAAAATCCCAGAACCACACGGGGGGGGACCTAGTGAATGACCTGTGGAGAGCTGGGACCAAAGTAACAAAGGCTACCATCAGTAACACACTACACTGCCAGGGACTCAAATCCTGCAGTGCCAGACGTTTAAGCCAGTACATGTCCGGGCCCGTCTGAAGTTTGCTAGAGAGCATTTGGATGATCCAAAAGAGGATTGGGAGAATTGTCGTGTTTGGAGCAGAAAGAATGCTGAGTTGTATCCAAAGAACACCATACCTACTGTGAAGCATGTGGGTAGAAACATCATGCTTTGGGGCTGTTTTTCTGCAAAGGGACCAGAACAACTGATCCGTGTAAAGGAAAGAATGAATGGGGCCATATAGCGTGAGATTTTGAGTAGTAGGCATGGCTGTGATGGCTTCTAGGGAAAACCAGTGAAACACTTGTTGATTGGCTGCCCTTGGCAGCTTTTCAACACGTGGAATAAAATACCAGAACCCCGGACCCGAACCTGGACTTTTTTGAAAAGTCCGGGTTCGGGTCCGGGTCCCGGACACCCAAAAGTTCGGTACGGACCCGAACTTTACAGTCCGGGTTCGCTCAACTCTAATTTTGAGTAAAAACCTCCTTCCATCAGCAAGGGCATTGAAGATGAAAGGTGGCTGGGTCTTTCAACATGACAATGATCCCAAACACACCGCCCGGGCAATGAAGGAGTGGCTTCATAAGAAGCATTTCAAGGTTCTGGAGTGGCCTAGCCAGTCTTCAGATCTCAACCCCATAGAAAATCTTTGGAATGAGTTGAAAATCCCTGTTGCCCAGCGACAGCCCCAAAACATCACTGCTCTAGAGAAGATCTGCATGGAGGAATGGGCCAAACTATCAGCAACAGTGTGTAAAAACCTTGTGGAGACTTACAGCAAACGTTTGACCTCCGTCATTGCCAACAAAGGGTATATAACAAAGTATGGAGATGAACTTTTGTTATTGACCAAATACTTATTTTCCACCATAATTTGCAAATAAATTCTTTAAAAATCAGACAATGTGATTTTCTGGATTTTTTTTTCTCATTCTGTCTGTCATAGTTGAAGTGTCCCTATGATGAAAATTACAGGCCTCTCCCATCTTTTTAAGTGGGAGAACTTGTACAATTGGTGGCTGACTAAATACTTTTTTTGCCCCACTGTATATATGTATATAGTATAATATATGCATATAGATCACTAGATCATACTTGCATGAGTAGAAAAAATATATGAGCATAAAAAAGAGATCATGGGCTTTGTATAATCGTAAAATCCGTGGACACATGAGTAGGAAAACAGTGGGAGGGAGAAGACAGAAACAAGAAAGTGAATAATGAGGAGAGTCAGTGAGAGAATAAGAGAAACGTGTGAGAAAATGTGAGTGAGAAGGTAGAAAAGATCGAATTGGCAGACAATGAATGGAGTACAAGTGAATGAGTGAAAATGATTAAGTGTAATATATATATATATATATATATATATATATATATATATATATATATAAAATGCCAAAAAGGCCATTGACGACAAGTAGCTAAGTGCTTACCAGAGTGTGAGAGTGACCCCATACTACCCTGATGAGACAAGTGCCGTTGTGTTTGTCCGCCTAGGTTATCCTAGCACATGGGATTTGTGAAGCCGAAGGAAAAGAGAGCTCGCCACACTGGTCCCCCAGCCTAAGTAACTGGGCAGGTGCCACAGGCTCCACCCCCAACGCCATACATCAGCTGGCCAATGATGTGAGCCTGTGATGCGCCTCCCACTGGAAGGAGTGCGCAGGCGTGGGGCTCCCCAAGCCAGCTGGATGGTAAACCACACCAGAATAGGGAGACGCTGCAGCAGCGGAAACTACATGCTGATCGCAGAGCATGGCGCCAATGTGGGGATGGCCACACCCCTCCGGAAACCAGAGGGGAGGGGACAGCATATGCACATCGCAGCTCCCGGGGAGAACACAAGCCGTAGCCACCCAAAGGGGAGGAGCGCAATGGGATAAAGAACCGAGGGCCGACCAGCACCACAGTGAAGGCATGTCCTGTACATAGAAATTGTAACACATGATAAACGGATCAGACCAGAGCACAGGAGTGGACCAAAGTGGGCATATAGGTGTCTTCCACCTGGTTTAAACATGAAAAGGAGCATGGTCCACTCACTGTCTCTATTTATACCACACCTCCATCCCTATAAATTCAACAATACAAACAATCCCAGAGCTATTGTTGGAAAAAGGTGACCGCATAGATAACCCTAAGGATATTCTTTGAGTTTGGTGCCTTCTTCAGGAAGCTTTATGATGCCCTACCCATGACGATATTCAGGCTGAATTGCTGAATCTGTCATTGCAGACCTTGTCAGAGGAGGAGGTCGGGCTGCTTGATGCGCCGATCTTGATTCTCAAGTGGAGTCGGCGGTTGCCCCCCCCCCTCCAAGGTTAACCTACTTAACCATGCTCATAACTAGGCGATTTCAGACGACTCCAACTCTGCAGTGGTCCTGGAGGCAGCATATTTAGAATCCTTTGAATCACTGAGAAACATTCTTTATAGAGGTACTAATGCACAATTCTCTCTCACTGCATCTATGAAGTCGGTGGTGAAGGCATGGCAGCTACTAGTCTGTAAAAGGCAATCTGACTCTCACATGTGGTCCCTGATACTCCATTGTGGCTCAATCCACAACTTCCAGAGTTCCTTTCTGTTCCTGATCCAGGTTTTGGGCCTCAAGGGGAGTTAAGACACTAGAACACCTCTATCTCAATGGTAGCTTCTCCTCGTTTGACTCCTTTTAAGGAGAGATTTGGGCTCTTGAATCAACATTTTTTCAAATTTTTACAAATTCTTCATGCGTTCAATTCCCAGTTAGACTCCCGTTCGCTGCTCCTGCTCCGGTCTAACTTGGAGGCCGAATTGAAGGACGATGTCTAAACCAACTTCCACAATTTACAAGGCCCTTCTGCCCTCAGTCCATTTTGGGCTGGAGGCCTTGTTTGATAAATGGCATTGTGAGTTTCAGGTACTGAGAGCTGGGAGGAGATCTGGGAATACCCATTTTCACAGCTGGTTTCAGCTAGAGATCGCCTAATTCAATTCAAATTAATACATTGTGCATATAAAATTTACCCCAATTCTCTTATGGCCTGCTGGAAGTGTGGGAATCTTAGAGCTGACTTTAATCATATGGTATGGTCTTGTCCTGAGATTCTGGCCTACTTGGGCAAGGTTACTGATTTTATCTCCTCTCTCATTACCATCCCTATTCCCGTGAAGGTGGGGGTCTGCCTGTTGGGCCTGGTGGGTCCTCTGGCTCATTGACGGCCAACTAGAATTCTTATAGGGCTACTCCTATTTTATGCAAGAAAGGCCATACTCCTCAGGTGGAAGCAGGCAGTGGCCCCATCCCTTAACTCTAGGAAAACATTGGTCAACTCGGTAATACCATTATGTAAATCTACATATATAGCTAGAGGTTGTCCGGCTAAGTTTGACAAGATTTGGCATATTTGGTTGGAAGCTGAAACATCCAACGTATCTCCATAATCCAGCTTATGATTAGTATAAGTCTTTAATGTGTGGGCATGAGCTGATCTTCCTCTGTAGCCTACTGTTCCCTCAATATTAGTTAAATTGAGTATATTGTAGCATAGCATGGAGGATTTATTCCGTTTCCCTTCTTGCACCTGTTATCCTCCCAACATAACGGTGGTATGAAGTTGTGAGCATCGTTAGTCTTAGTGGTACTTGTGTTTATGAGCTTTGTTTCTGATTAGTTATTTTGTTAGTAGACCTAAGCCAGGGTATGCCCAAAGGCTTTTGTTTTGTACACCATATTGAAAATACCAAAAAAAACAGAATTTTCAAAAACAAAAATTAAAATAGTAATAACATATGAATAAATAAATGGAAAATAAAAACACAAATAACTAAAAATCATCATAAATAATAATATGTAATAATAAATAACCCCTATCCTTAAAAAAAGAAACGATTCATATTATTATTCATATTATTATTATTATTATTATTATTATTATTATTAATAATAATAATAATAAACACAAACCCGAACAAAAAAAATGACTATACATAGTAATAATTTATTTATTTATTTTTGTGTTTGGATGTTTAGTTATGTATTTTTTTTAATATTATTATTTTTATTTTTTTTAAGTGTTAGGGTTAAGTTAGGGGTTAATAATTTATTGTTAGTATTTTTATTGAATTTATTATTTATGATTTTTATTTATTTGTATATTTATTTTACATTTATTTGTTAATGCAGTATTATTATTATCAGTAGTGATAGTATTAGTAACACCCTAACCAAAAATAAATAACCCTAAGCCCTAATCCTGACCTTAACTCTAACCCCTTGCACTAACAGAAAAAAAAATTATAAAAAATAAAAGCTAATGGAAAAGCTAGAAAAGCTGAAATACCTAGCAATACTTAGCAACAAATATAGCAAAAGATGATAGTTTTCTCTATTGGCTAATAAAAAAAAGCCAACGCTCAAAAACTTTGTGTAAAAACATGCAAAAAACGCTGGAAAAAAGCTCAAAGCCGCTACGCTCAGGTGTGAATGCAGCCCGAGGGCCTTTAAGATGGGCAATCTATACAATCACTGCAATAAAGCGGCAATTTACCTTATGGGAATGCTCTCTCACTGGTTAAGAATCCCTATCGCCCATCACTAGCGAGGGGAGCGACATCTCACTCTCAACCAGTAACTAAGCAATTCTATAGGAAGGGGTAAGTTCAGCCGTCTTTTGTATGCTGTGCTGAATTATGAACGTCGCTATAACATTGGACCCATCCTACAGGTGCTTTATTTCAAACCTCTACAATGATCATAAATGACAAATGCATACAAGCAAATATCCTCCATGTGTACTTGGCTTCCAAATAGCAAACCTTAAAAGAATAGACTTTATAGTGTGTATTGACTAAGTTGACCGCGAGACAGAGGAGGTTGACATGAGGCAGACCACCAATTCCAGCTGCAGACCCAAACCACAAGTCAGGCTTTCTTAACCTTTTTCTCCAGAGGAACACTTTACATCATTTTTGTGTCTTGTGGAACCCCAGCTAAAACGAAATAATTAGGATCCGAGGGAAGAAGGTCCCTAACATTGGTGGTCAGTGGAAAGAATGATCCTCTGACAGTTTGTAATCAGAATTCCACCCTTAGAAGTCACATAGCCACAGCTCAAGGAATCCATACCAAAATGGGAAAAAATGAATGAGAGATAGTGGGCTGCACGTCCTGGGTTACATTTAATGAAGGTACAACATTTAGCAACTCACATGATTGATGATTAAGGTCCCATTCACACAGGGGCGATCCGACTTGGCGCGAATTTGCTAGGCAATTGCAGCACGACTTTCGGCGCGACTTACAACACGACTTATGCCAGGCGACTTTGCCTGTGGCCAATCAGAGAAGGGAGGGAGGGGCTTGCCCCAAACAGAAATTCTATTCTTTTCACTGTAAAGTCGCTCGCATTAACATGGGGATCCGACTTGGAGGCGACTTCCATTCATTTCTATGGGCACAAGTCGGATAGAATTTGCCTTGAGTCACGCAGGAACTTTTTTCTGAAATCGGAGTGACTTAGTAGCGTACATTAAGACGGCTACCATTCATTTCAATGGGATTTCAGGTGTCAAGCGACTTGAGGCGGCTCAAGTCGGAGCGCAAGTCGCCCCTGTGTGAATGGGGCCTAAAAGAGGCCCATCTAAGTATGCAGGCATCCGGGGTAAAGCTCTCCACATAGACCATCCTCCGCACCGGCATCAACATCATCCCTTCCACGCTGCGCTTCAAGTAGGGTTGCCACCTCATCCCTTTAAACCCGAACACATATTAATTACACAGGTTCTGTGGCTGATTAAGGTGGTAATTAAACTCGGTGACTTATCTGCATTAAATTAGCCTCAGAACCTGTGTAATTCATATGCGTTCAGGTTTAAAGGGATGAGGTGGCAACTCTAGCTTCAAGCCCCGCTTTCAGGATGGTCTATGTGGACAGCTTTACCCCGGATGCTGCATACTTAGATTTGCCTCTTTTAATCATCAACCATGTGAGTTGCTAAATGCTGTACCTTCATTAAATGTCACCATATTGCTACACTTAGAGGCGCCCCTCTTCTCTTTTATACTCTGTAGCTCCTGCTGGATTTTGCTTCTAATCCCCTTGTTGAGGCGGCCATTTGTGGATGGACATTTTATGGTTACCCAACCTATCACATTGCTATAATCTTATTATATGGACTATAAACTGAAAGACTTATGAATAAATGATTGTGGAAAGAATCATCTGAATTTCTATTATTTCTTATGGGGAAATTTAGCTTTGATATGAGTGCTTTGGATTACAAGCATGCTTCCGGAACGAATTATGCTCGCAATCCAAGGTTTTGCTGTACATGTGTTTTTGTTACTGAATTGTTGTGCCTGCAGTTAACTAATAAAAATGTGACAACTTGTTACTACTAGCCATATGTGTCCAATTTAAATTCATCAGATAGAACGGATGAACTAGTCATCGTGGCCAAATGAATGCAGAGTATGCTGCTTCATAGTGACAGATACAGGCTGTGTAAACACAAGTCACACTCATAGTAATTTAGATTGTTTGCAGTTAGCTTCCATCTAACGCCTAACACATGTTACCCAGATTGGTTTCCTCAAGGGAAGCAGGGAGATATAATAGACTTTCCTTCTATAGCATTGTGTGACTGATCTCATCCCCAGCTCTGTACAATATCAGCAGACCTCTATATGTAATACTATGATGTCACTTTCTAAAATTAATTCTCTGTGGGTTGCACAGTTAACTAATCCTGGGAGTCAGACGTCCTGGTGTTATAGATCTTACTGAAAAAATAGACCCTTATAGCCTCATACACGCGATAACGTGCGCACGCATTTTCATGCATTGACACAGGTTAAGTTAACCACTTGCTGACCGCGTCGCATACATTTACCGCGGCAGGTTGACAGCGCTGCGCAAATCGCGGTATATAAACGCTCTGGTGCCCGCTGCGTGCTCCGTGAGTGTGGCCGTGGGTTGGGGCAGACTCAATGTCTGCCGGCAACCGCGATCGCCTACTACACAGGATGAACGGGGAACCGTTTTGTGTTCTGACAGGGGACACGACGGTGATCTACTGATCCCTGTAATCGGGATCAGTTAGATCTGTCATGCCCCTGCCAGCCCAGCCCCCACACAGTTAGAACGCAGTGAGGGAACACCGATAACCCATTCCCTGCCAGTGACATTTACACAGTAATCAGTAGCATAGGTGTGCGCAGCCTATTGCATTAGGGTGTGCACCACAAAGCGCAAACACACGAGTGTGTGTGTGTATATATATGTCAAAAGGGCAGAGATCGGTGTCAGTAGTTTATTTTTATTTTTATTTACAATTTTTTTTTTTTAATAATTTTTTTTACAATAATATATATAATGTTGCGGAACTACACATCCCATGAGGCATTGTAAAACTCTGACATTCACAGACATGACTAGGCATGATGGGATTTGTAGTTCCTGAACAACTGGAGGGCCATAGTTTGAGACTGTATATATATGTGTGTGTGTGAGCACACAAACGCGAAACACCACGTGTGGGATTACGTTATCCGACGCGTGTGGATACGATGACTAATGACACATTTACAGTGACCGTCCCTTACCCAATAGCCACAAGGGAGTGACGCAAGATTGACACACCCCCGACCCGACCGTCCCCGTACTGTCTAGATTGACTAGGGCTAATGTCCCTAGTCATCTAGTGGCAGCACAGGGGACAGTCTTGTGTTTTGCCAAGGGGCAAGTAGGACACATCATCCGCTAGCGCCAACGGCC
>BLSH010468313.1:1552970-1565828 GCA_018402905.1 Glandirana rugosa | reverse complement strand
ACCACCCTGCAAGCCTCCCACCACACCGCTGGTCCCACCCTCCATCTGGGGCACCCAGGCTTTTTTGGACAACCAGTAGGGCTACTGCAGCCACATTTTGGGAGCCATATGGAACATTACTGTTTGTAAGTACTTTAATAAACACTTATTTTATCTTTTTACAACCACGTTGCTGCATCTTACTTGCTATTTATTATCCCGTTGGGGCACATGTTACGATTATTGTTCTCAAGCGCCTCCACCGATTCATGTTCACCTCCTATTATATTAATATAGCCAGTCGCCATTTTCTATTTCAACATGTTTACAGCTTGTCATAGTCTCTCCTGTTTTACTCCCTTTTTGAATTTTCTATGCCCCAACCATTATACGGTACCTTCACTCATATTTTTTCTCCACAGATTTCGCCATGATTTGTGACCATTGAAAACTCAAAATCTAAATATGTAATATAATAACAAAAATATAGAGGTGCAATGTTAAAAAAAAAAAAAAGTAAACGCAAAAACATTTATGGTAACCATCGCAATAATAGCTTCAAATTTGAGCCCACTGAAAGTCTACTATTCTTACCTGTTAAAGTAGAATTATAGGCAAAACATTTTTTTTTTTCATTTTAGATTTAGAGTAAGGGAGGGTTATAGCCCCTGTCATTTGTTTTGCCATCTGTGTCCAATGGGGGGATTTATCTTCACGTCCTGTTCCATAGCCAAAACAGGAAGTGAGATTGAATCCTTGCAAATTAAGGGAATTTTCTGGTCACCAGAACCAGTGTCCCCATTGGAAGATTTCTCCTCTGACTTTTCTGGGGACAACCCAAAATGTGGGAATTTCTATTACTTTCAATGATCATGGTAAACGGGGTGAATAGAGAGGGTGAATCTTCTGAACAGGGGCAGAGGTTGCAAATTAAACATTGCAAATCAATAGCCCATTAGGTTGTGACTTTAAAGGCAATTGCAACGATATTTCATTAAAAATACAAATTTATTAGGATAACCTTTACTAATGTTTGACATTGATCAATAAAATACAAAATACATGGGATCAGAACAGAGGTCCAATCCTATTTTCTAATTCAATACAAAGTTTGACAATTGTGCATTATGGATAGGTGATATCACCCGGCCCGGGACGGTCCCATGGTTTGCAAGAGTGACCAATCCTGGGGCAGGGTTATTTTCAACGCGTTTCAGAATATAACTGTAACAATTCCTTCTTCAGGGAAAGATACCGCCATTGAGCAGCACAATCATTTACTTTCTCAAAGGTGCAGTTTCCCAGGGACACATCGTTCCGCCCATGATATATTACCCATTGTGTCAGGATGGTAGGCAAAAATGCCAACAACCCGTGCATAAATTACATGCAGTAGAAGGTTTCCTCTTATAGAAAAACTGCATACATGGGTCCGGTACCAAGACCTCAGATGAGCATGAAGGGAGGAGGTAACCACCTCAAGGTGAAACCGTCCCGAAGGAGGAAAAGCCTCCTCCAATCATCCGCTCGTTTCCACGAGGTCTCCGGACCGTTCGAGACCTACGGTCGTGTCAACCAAAGGTAAGGACCTTCAAACTTTGTATTGAATTAGAAACTAGGATTGGACCTCTGTTCTGATCCCAAGTATTTTGTATTTTATTGATCAATGTCAAACATTTGTAAAGGTTATCCTAATAAATTTTGTATTTTTTAATGAAATATCGTTGCAATTGCCTTTAAAGTCCCAACCTAAAGGGGTATTGATTTGTGATGTTTAACAAAGGGATGATGGCAATGCACATCCCAGTTTGTGGAGGTACTTTTATCTATATAGAGGTAGCAAATTAAAACCTAATAGGTATTCAAATCCCGCTCCACTCAGTCCAAAACTAAAAAAAAAAATTGCCTTTAGTTATACGTTAAGTATTGTCTGCAACCATGGCTGAATATCCCTTAATTGTAAGGAACATTACTTGACAGCACTCTATTTGATGTACACCTATTATGGGAAAATAGATTTTTAGGTCATCAATCACAAATATAGATTTTCAATGACTCTTTACAACTAAATCGAGCAAGGCTTTCATACTGTAGCACCTCTAGGGGGTCATTGGTCTCTACCCAATCAGTCTCTGCAACCTCCTATAAATCTACTTCACTCCGTAGACTGTCTCCTTAACCAATTCACAGTGCTTTGGAAATCCTTTATCATGTATTTTTATTTGAACATACAGTGCCTTGAAAAAGTATTCACGTCCCTTGAAATTTTCCACATTTTGTCATATTGCAACCAAAAACGTAAATGTATTTTATTGGAATTTTATGTGAAAGACCGAAACAAAGTGGCACATAATTGTGAAGTGGAAGGAAAATGATAAATAATTTTCAAAAATGTTTACAAATAAATATGTGTTGTGGCAGACAAGTGGCAAGTGAGATTTAACGTAGAAAAATGTAAGATAATGCATTTGGGTACCAAGAACAAGAAGGCAAACTACTCATTAAGGGGAGAGACTCTGGGGGAATCTAGGATGGAAAAAGCCCTATGGGTCCTAGTGGAGAACAGGGTCAGCAGTAGCATGCAATGCCAAGCTGCTGCAAGCAAAGCTAACAAAGTGTTGGCATGCATCAAGAAGGGGATTAACTCCAGGAATAAATCAATAATTCTCCCATTATACAAGTCCCTGGTGAAGGCCGCACCTGCAGTATGCCATCCAGTTCTGGGCACCAGTCCTCAGGAAGGATGTCCTGGTATTGGAAAGGGCCACAAAGCTAATTAAGGGATTGGAGGACCTTCGTTATGAGGAAAGATTACAAGCACTGAACTTCTTCTCTCTGGAGAAGAAACGCTTGAGAAGGGATATGATTTCAATGTACAAATACTGTACTGGTGACCCCACAATAGGGACAAAACTATTCCACGCAAGGGAGCACACAAAGACACGCTGCCATTCACTAAAAATAGAAGAAAGGCGGTTTAACCTTAAAAAGCGTAGACATTTCTTTACGGTAAGAGCAGTGAGGATGTGGAATTCTCTTCCACAAGCAGTAGTCTCTGCTGGGAGTATAGATCATTTCAAAAAACTATTAGATGCACACCCAAGGGACCACAACATTGAGGGGTATACAATTTAATACTGACAAAAACACACACATAGGTTGAACTTGATAGACTCGTGTCTTTTTTCAACCTTGTTGACTATGTAACTATGTAATGTGAAAAGTGTGGGGTGCATTTGTATTCAGCCCCCCCGAGTCAATACTTTGTAGAACCACCTTTCCCTGCAAATACATTTGCAAGTCTTTTTGGGGATGTCTTCTTTGCAAAATAGCTCAAGTTCTGTCAGATTGGATGAAGGGGGTCTGAACAGCAATTTTCAAGTCTTGCCACAGATACTCAGTTGGATTTAGGTCTGGACTTTGACTGGGCCTTCCTAACACATGACTATGCTTTGATCTAAACCATTCCATTGTAGCTCTGGCTGTATGTTTAGGGTCGCTGTCCTGCTGGAAGGAGAACCTCCACCCCAGTCTCAAGTCTTTTGCATACTAGAACAGGTTTTCTTCTAAGCTTGTCCTGTGTTTGGCCATCTCTGACCAGCTTCCCTGTCCCTGCTGAAGAAAAGCATCCCCACAGCATGATGCTGCCATCACCATGTTTCACGGTGGGGATGGTGTGTTCAGTGTGATGTGCAGTGTTAGTTTTTCGCCACACATAGCGTTTTTCTTTTAGGCCAAAAAGTTCAATTTTGGTCTCATCTGACCAGAGCCCCTTCTTTCCCATGTTTGCTGTGTCCCCCACATGGCTTCTTGCAAACTGCAAACAGGACTTCTTATGGCTTTCTTTCAACAATGGCTTTCTTCTTGTCACTCTTCCATAAAAGGGTAGATTTGTGGAGAGCCCGACTAATAGTTGTCCTGTGGACAGATTCTCCCACCTGAGCTGTGGATCTCTGCAGCTCCTCCAGAGTTACCATGGGCCTCTTGGCTGCTTCTCTGATTAATGTTCTCCATGTTTAGGTGGATGGCCATGTCTTGGTAGGTTTGCAGTTGTGCCATACTCTTTCCATTTTCGGATGATGGATTGAACAGAGCTCCGTGAGATGTTCAAAGCTTGGGATATGTTTTTTATAACCTATCTTTGCTTCTCCACAAGTTTATCCCTGATCTGCCTGGTGTGTTCCTTGACATTCGTGATGCTGTTTGTTCACTAAGGTTCTCTAACAAACCTCGGGGGCTTCACAGAACAGCTGTATTTATATTGAGATTACATTACACACAGGTGGACTCTATTTACTAATTAGGTGACTTCTGAAGGCAATTGGTTCCACTAGATTTTAGTTAGGGGTTTCAGAGTAAAGGGGGCTGAATACAAATGCACCCCACACTTTTCAATTTTTTTTTTTGTAAAAATATTTGAAAACCATTTATCATTTTCCTTCCACTTCACAATTATGTGACCTTTGTGTTGGTCTATCACAAAAATAAAATACATTTACGTTTTTGGTTGTAACATGACAAAATGTGGAAAATTTCAAGGGTTATGAATACTTTTTCAAGGCACTGTACACGGTGTGTTTATGTGTATAAAAAAAAAAAAAAGTAAGAATGCTCTCAAAAATATATATTTTAATTGTCAATTTACAAAATAAAAAGTGAACAGAAGAAAAATCTAAATCAAATAAATATTTGGTAAGACTACACTTTTGGCTTCAAACCAGCATCAGTTCTTACATTTGCACACTTTGTACACTTGCACAAACTCCGGGATTTTGCAGGTGTATGATTAACCAATTATGCCAAGCAGTTGCTAATAATCATCAATTTCATATGTAGGTTGCAGCAGTCATTAACTGAAACAGAAACTGCTATGTGTAGGAAGCTTAAAACTGGGCGAGGAACAGCCAAACTCTGCTACTAAGGTGAGATTGTGGATAGTATGGCATGATGGATAAGTATCTGTCTGTATTTCTCAGCATTGAGGACACCATTGACCAGGCAACATTGAGGACCGTAGACAGTGGTTGGCCAAGGAAACTTAATGAAGCAGATAAGAGACATCATGCTTGCTTCCCTTTGACATTTAAAGATGTCCAGCACTGCCATCAGCGCAGAACTGGCAGAAACCGGTGGGACCCAGGTACACCTATCCACTGTCTGGAGAAGTCTGGCCAGAAATGGACTTTATGAAGAATTGTGGCCAAAAAGCCCTAGGGGCTGGAGAGCGGTACAATAATGAATGTCTGCAGGCAACAGTGAAGCATGGTGGAGGTTCCTTGCAAGTTTGGGACTGCATTTCTGCAAATGGATATGGAGATTTGGTTTGGATCAATGTTGTCCTCAGTGCTGAGAAATACAGGCAGATACTTATCCATCATCCCAAACTATCAGGGAGGTGTGTTACTGGCCCTAAATGTATTCTGCAGCAGGACAATGACCCCAAACGTACAGCCAATGTCATCAAGAAATATCTTCAGCATAAAGAACAAGGAGTGAAGTGATAGTTTAGCCCCTCAGAGCCGTGGTCTCAACATCATTGAGTCTGTCTCGGATGACATGAAGAGACAGAAGGATTCGAGGCAGCCGACATCCACAGAACATCTGTGGTTAGTTCTCCAAGATGTTTGGAACAACCTACCTGGCGAGTTCCTTCAAAAACTTTGTGTAAGTGTACCCAGAAGAATTGATGCTGTTTTGAATGCAAAGGGTGGTGACACCAAATATTAATTTGATTTGGATTGGATTTCTCTTCTGTTAATTTACTTTCCATTTTGTTCATTGATCAACAAACCACTTCGATTTCCAAAAGCATTGTTATTTTTTTGTACACCTGCCCAAAACTTTTGCTAAGTTGTAATTTGGACTGAGCAGCCAATTTCCCAGCAACTGGGGGAGGGGGGCTGGTGGACGGGTGTTCACGAAGGCGGTTGATGAAGGGATAATCAAAGAGTCCTTTGCACTGTGATATAATGGGGCACTGCGATATAAACGGAACTACATTGTAAAGAGGCACTGTAATGATTACAGTGCCCTTTTACAGTGCAGTACCCTTTTTATCACAGTGCGCCATTACATTACAGTGCCCCTAGAAATCACAGTGCCCCTAGCAGTCATGCCCCCCCCCCCACACTTTTTCTTTATAATCACAGTGGCCCCTTTTACTCTCTGACTCCCCTGCATAGTTCTATCTTCGGCAGGGTAGAGGCAGGACTCAGTCGATGTGTCCTCTACTGGCTCCCCCACTCCGCCGACAATGTCCTCCTATCAGAGCAGGGAGCGGGAGGAGCTGCAGATCTGGATCATATAAACAAATGGGCGATTGTCTGCTTATTAATGTGAATAGACTCCCGCTCTCTATGCAGATCTCCAGCTCCTCCCGCCCCCTGCTCTGCTGATAGGATGACATCATTGGAGGGGTGGGAGAGCCAGTAGAGGACACTCCGGCATGGCCACATAGCACCCCCCTCTCTCAAGCGCTCTGTATATCAGATCTATGCAGGTAGATCACTTTATCTTTGTACATGGGATTCCTCTCTATATACCAGATCTCTCCATGTATCGCATCCTTCTTTCTTTTTTCTGTATATATGGGACCTCTTTATAGCATTTTCTCTCTCCCTATATAGCAGATATATCCATGTATCTGACTCCCCCTTTCTCTTTGCATAGTAGATTTCCCTTTATAGAGGATCTCTCCTCTGTATTTCTGAATAGTGGATCTCCCTGTCTATAAGACCCCTTTTCCTGTGTATATGGGATCTCTCTGTGACTTGCATTTCTGGTTCTCTATATAGTAGGTAGACATGTACAATTAGTTTTGTTCCGAATTAGTTTTCTAAGGAATTTAAAGAAATTTGTTAATTTGCTAATATCCGAATTAATGAAAATCCGTTTAACAAATTTTTCCAAATATTCGGAAATTCGAAGTTCGAGAATCTGAAAACCCAAAAATTTGAAAATCTGAAATAATAACTAAATCACTATTACTAACTGTTAAATTATAGGTATTGGAATTTCCTTTCAAATTTGGCTGTTAGGGAACATAACGAATACGAATGTATCCAAAAGTTACAAATTATCCAAAGTAACAAATTCCGAACAAACAAATGTAACGTAACAAATTAATAATAAATAACAATAATATTAATAATAAAAAGTATTATTATTAATAATTTGTTCCGTTCCATTTGTTTAGATGCAGCATTCGTTATTTCGGATAATTGATAACTTCGGATAAATTTGTATTCTTTACGTTCACTAACAGCCAAATTTGAAAGGAAATTCCAATACCTATAATTTAATAGTTATTGTTATTTAGAATTTTTGGATTTCTGTTCTTTCAGATTTTCAGATTCTCTTTCTTATTTTCGGATTTTCAAATTTACGAATTGTGATCGTAATTAGAGTTGAGCGAACCTGGACTGTAAAGTTCGGGTCCGTACCGAACTTTGGGGTGTCCGGGACCCGGACCCGAACCCAGACTTTTCAAAAAAAGTCCGGGTTCGGGTCCAGGGTTAATAAGGAAAAAGAACAAATGCAAAAATAAACATAATTAACATCAAAATGTCAACAAATGTCACAAATATCACGCTGGAATGGAATACTGACCCGGGACCGGATGTTTCATACTTATAATCTGGTAATCAAGGGACATCCACTCCAGAAAATATTTCAGATGTCAGGATAAACTGTTGAGAAAATCCATAATTTGAGAAGGGGGGAAAAAAAAAAAAAAAACCACACCACAAAAGAGGCCGACTTACCGATATGGAAAACAAACAAAAATTGGCCAAACACGATTAGTTGCCAAAAACGGTAACTAGAGGGGTTCCTAGGTGGTGGAAATATAATGGAAAATAAGAATAAATATACAATAAGGGAAGGAAAAAATCGGTCATTTTGGTACCTCACTGCAATGTGTAAAGTACACCTATTTGTCTAATAAGAGACGTACCCAGAAGGGGAAAGGCCAAGGTTAGTGTGAGGACACATATAGATCTGGCAGGAAATAATCCCCAAAGAAGGGGAATTCCAATAATAGAGACCAAAAGTCAGCAAAACAAAAATGAAGCGTAGTAAAGACCTGCCAATAAACTAGGTCTCTAAAACAACCTCACAGTGTTGTATAGTACATAAAACCTGATGAAAGAACTATATGATGTTTTTACCTACATGTAGTAGTGGTGTAGAGAGTTGAGGTGCCGATGATTTACATCTAGTCACCCCCAAAAGGGGGCACCCGAAAGGGTTATTGCGAGACAGACCGCCCTTGAACGGTCAACAACCCGATATCTAAAAAAGAGAGCATGGAAAGCTCATAGTGGCGTTTGCATCAATACAGAAAGTGGATCACAAATCCATACATGTAATGATACCAGAGCGGAAGCCATAACAAAACAAAGTATAATCCTACAATGACAAACTAACAGCCTCAAACGTACCTTCAAAGTACTCCAGCAAAAAGCCGCATCAGCACCTGTCCTAGAAGACACCACAAGGAACAATCCTGGGCGAATGAACGGCGCTCAAAAAGGACCCTTTTTAAATATGTAATGGAGACGGGGTGACTCGGAGACACAATCTAGGGACCCCTCTTGTTACCGTTTTTGGCAACTAATCATGTTTGGCCAATTTTTGTTTGTTTTCCATATCAGTAAGTCGGCCTCTTTTGTGGTGTGATTTGTTTTTTTTTCCCCCTTCTCAAATTATGGATTTTCTCAACAGTTTATCCTGACATCTGAAATATTTTCTGGAGTGGATGTCCCTTGATTACCAGATTATAAGTATGAAACATCCGGTCCCGGGTCAGTATTCCATTCCAGCGTGATATTTGTGACATTTGACATTTTGATGTTCATTATGTTTATTTTTGCATTTGTTCTTTTTCCTTATGTAGATGATTATTGCTTTTAATTACCGACCACCTACCCCTGAGGAAGATATCTCATTCTTTTACATCGAAACGCATTGGATCTTGCTCTACCCCTTATGTGGGGCAGACCAGTGGTCTTTTAACCATTTCACCATTTTGTCATTACATTTGTCACTTGCTATCGTCTTATAATGGGGACACACTCTTCCTGTTCCCTTGTGCACTTATGTCTTATGTTGCTTTGATTATATGTGTTGTCTTTTCCTTTTTAATGTGTACAAATAAACTTCGATTGTTTTTATAATTTGTTCTCCTCTTGATGAGTTGGTTGTCCCAATTTAAAGTCCCATTTAGGGGGTTCTTGCTCTGTTTTCCTTGCTCTGCAGATAGGGTGACATCATCGGCAGGGTGGAAGAGCCGGGAGAGGAGAGACAGGCATGGCCGGCCTCACAGCGGGTGGTGAGCGGCGACTGCGGCCTGTGTTAAAGAGGTTGTAAACCTCCATCTAACATTTGTACCTATAGGTAAGCCTAGAATAAGGCTTACCTGTAGATACTGTAAATATCTCTTAAATGTGCGCCGTTTAGGAGATATTTACTGTATACTGCGCCAATGATGTAATCGGCGCATGCGCTCTGGAGGAACGGGCATGGGTGCCGTTCCTTCCGAGCTCTGTGCCATGACCGGTGGCATCACGTGGCTCCAGCCAGCCACACAGCCGAAGTCCGCGGCCCCGGAAGGAAGACAAGACGTGTGATGCATACTATCACATTATGCCTTTACTTTGTAGGGAAGGGGAAAGTAAGTAAAACCCAGATGGGTTTACTTCCTCTTTAACCCTGTCCAGACCGTGGTTACCACTTACCTCCGGCTGTGCCCGGTGTGCCCTATGGCCAGTCCGGGCCTGGTAATGACAATTATCAGGCGTCGGCAGTGGCAGCTTCCATATTTGTCACCAGGGGTGGTGCTAGGTGGGAAAAAAAACAGGGGCTGTAGCCCGAAGAAATGCGGCGAGCGAAAAATGGGTCTAGTCTAAACTAAATAGTGGGCGTGGCTTAAATAGGCGTGGCTTTGGGGGTGTGGCTCATGTCTGAGATGAACAAGGGATGGAAGAAGGAAGAAAGAAAGAGATAGGGAATGAAAGAGAAGGAAGGAAAGAAATCAGAATGGAGGGACAGCAGGCCCAGATCCTACACCACAATAGCAATAAGTGTATTCCAGAAAGTTTAACAATTAGCAGATAAAGATACTCCAAACCCCTGGTGTTGGCGCTTCAATCATCCCCGCACCATGATTGTTATGGTGTCCAGGATGATTGAAGCGCATTATTTCTATTATTACATTGTAATATAAAATGAAATAGTTCAACTCACCATAATGCAGAATCAGTGAGAGCCCCAAGTGTGTCACATGCCACTGTCGTCTGCTACCAGATGCCATCAGGTGTCCCCAGTGGAGTGCCTCCTTCCATCACAGGTGCCCCCAGCGGAGTCACTCCTTCCATCACAGGTGCCCCCAGCGGAGTTCCTCCTTACATCACAGGTGCCCCCAGTGTTCCATCACAGGTGCCCCCAGTGGAGTCCCTCCTTCCATCACAGGTGCCCCCAGTGGAGTCCCTCCTTCCATCACAGGTGGCCCCAGTGGAGTCCCTCCTTCCATCACAGGTGCCCCCAGTGGAGTCCCTCCTTCCATCACAGGTGCCCCCAGCAGAGTTCCTCCTTACATCACAGCTGTCCCCCAGAGGAGTGCCTCCTTACACAGACCGCTGACATGGAACAAGGGATGGTCAGAGACTGCTGACATGGTACAAGGGATGGACAGAGACTGCTGACATGGTACAAGGGATGGACAGAGACCGCTGACATGGAACAAGGGATGGTCAGAGACTGCTGACATGGTACAAGGGATGGTCAGAGACTGCTGACATGGTACAAGGGATGGTCAGAGACTGCAGACATGGTACAAGGGATGGTTAGAGACTGCAGACATGGTACAAGGGATGGTCAGAGACCGCTGGCATGGTACAAGGGATGGTCAGAGACCGCTGACATGGTACAAGGGATGGTCAGAGACTCTCCTTATCAGACCAGCACTGGTTGCTGCCGGACATATAACTTCCCCTTTCATTACACCAGCTCTCAGATGTAACTTCGTGGATAGTGGACACCATGGCAACCCCCCTCCCTTACCTATCACAACACTTTGGGGGCGGGGGGCTGCGGACACCCCCTCATCGCGCCACTCAGGTGGAGATAGTAACACTGTGACAGTTTCAGCAGGAGGAGGAAGACAAAGGCCAGGCGTGGTGCTGGAAATGTTCCGACTGGGACTACATTTCCCATGATGCTTCCCTAGTCTAATGATTGGCCCTCTGCTGGGGCCAATGAGGAGAACAACAGAGCGGGCAGGAAGGTTGGCAGGGTTGATCTGCTTTCTCATCTCCCATTCGGCTGATAGGATAAAGGGGAGGTGTGAGCAGAAGAGATACACCCACAGCCCGCCTCTCTCCTGTCACAGTGACGCAGCCTGAGTTCTCACCCGGCGGAAGAGTAGTGATGCAGGGCGGGCAGAGAGAGATGATGTCATCTCTGCTCTCCCGCCCTGCTCTTCTCCTTCTCCTTCTGCAATCTGTAGAGCCGCCCGCTCGTGGCTCTATCAAGCCGCTCACACGGCTCTTTCAGGTCGACCACCAGCGGTTCTGTCAAGTCGGCCGCCCGGCGGGCGGGCGACTTGACACCGCCATTAGGGACCCCTCGGGAGATTCGGGGCTGAGGGCGTGACATTCGGAGCTGAAGCCCTGATAGCCACCCCCTGGCGACGCCCCTGTTTGTCACCACACTTTTTTTTTTCACTCTTTATGCAAGTTAAATATACTACAAGCCGTTTTGTATACCATATAAACAATGCAGGCATGTTCAATATTATAAATATGGGCATTTTGTCCTAAAATATACAATTTCCCTTTCACTATATGCTTCTAACAATAAAACTTTAAACAGCATGGTATGACTAGACAGACCGGCTGGATAGACATAGAAATAGTATACAAACTCCATGGTAATCTTTCCAACAAGGATGACATTATCCGCTGAGAGAGCCACTAAAACAACATGACTAGCAGTAAATCTGTGCCGATGCAATTGCTTGCAAGGCTTTCAACACAGGAAACTGAAAATAAAATGTGCAGTTTAGAAGTGTTATGTATCGTCAATGTACCTCTATTCTTTTCATAGTCTAGCTTTAGACACATTATGATGCTATCACAGCTTTATTATGCTAAATAGGCCTAAACATTTGTTCTCCAGTCTAAAAGAGTAATGGTCCTGAAGTGTAATTTATGTGGTTCCAGAAATGTCACTATCTCCACTTTCGTGTATAAAAAGGTACAGTGGATTACAAAATTATATCATAGTTTATTTCAGTTATATAATAAAGATCAAAAATATATTTAATTCTGGAAATGGGTCTTTATGTAAGATATGGATTTTACTCATTCACCTGGGGTTATTGTTGCCGGTTTATGGACGGAAAGTATGAACTCCACTCTAAAAGAAGTACAGCCTCCTGCAAAGTCTTCAGTGTTCCTGACGTTAGTGAGATTGTTTAAAGCAGAACTCCTTGAAAAATCTTTTTTCCATGTCCTTGTTGTTGATCTCCTACCCTCACCAACTATGCCATCCATCTTCTGCTGAACTCTGTAGTTCCTCTATAGTAGCCTGCTGAACTTGCTGAAAAACTGTTATTCCTCTCTGACATCTGACTATCCTGTTTGTAAGCCCACTGGCCATTCTCCGTCCTGTACTGGCAGGCAGGGGTCTGACACGCCCACTTGTAGATTTCTAACAGCCCAGCGGGCATTTCTATCTCCGCCTGCTAGGCTGTAGTAGGCGGAGGGTGGTCTCACAGCCCCCGGTCTGTGCCGCCCATAGATGTGGTTTTCCTCCTCCTCCTTTCTGCCAACAACGCCCCTGCCGCCCCCTGCCCCTCGTCCACCTGCCCACCATCTC
>BLSH010468313.1:1543895-1552960 GCA_018402905.1 Glandirana rugosa | reverse complement strand
CACCTGGGGTTATTGTTGCCGGTTTATGGACGGAAAGTATGAACTCCACTCTAAAAGAAGTACAGCCTCCTGCAAAGTCTTCAGTGTTCCTGACGTTAGTGAGATTGTTTAAAGCAGAACTCCTTGAAAAATCTTTTTTCCATGTCCTTGTTGTTGATCTCCTACCCTCACCAACTATGCCATCCATCTTCTGCTGAACTCTGTAGTTCCTCTATAGTAGCCTGCTGAACTTGCTGAAAAACTGTTATTCCTCTCTGACATCTGACTATCCTGTTTGTAAGCCCACTGGCCATTCTCCGTCCTGTACTGGCAGGCAGGGGTCTGACACGCCCACTTGTAGATTTCTAACAGCCCAGCGGGCATTTCTATCTCCGCCTGCTAGGCTGTAGTAGGCGGAGGGTGGTCTCACAGCCCCCGGTCTGTGCCGCCCATAGATGTGGTTTTCCTCCTCCTCCTCTCTGCCAACAACGCCCCCTCCGCCTCCCCCCCCCCCCCTCGTACATCTGCCCGCCATCTCATCAATGATAGCAGAGAACTCCTGCTATGATATGACTGGTATTTCTGGAATGCCTGCATGTTTGCTATGTAAACACCACTCTGTATCGTCCCCCTGTCACAGCCGTATTGTGATACACAGCACAGAGCGCACAGTTCCGATACGGCTGTGACAGGAGAAAGTTACAGAGCGGAGATAACATAGCAAGCATGCCAGACATTCTAGCAATAGCAGAGATCTCCTGCTATGACATGCCTGCTATTCCTGGAATGTCTGGCATGCTTGCTTTATCTCCGTTGTGTGACTTTCTCTTGTCACAGCCATATTCTGATGGGCACTGATAAGCCGCACTGGTGGGCACTGTCACCACACTGATGGGCACTGATAAGAGGCACTGGTGGGCACTGTCACCGCACTGATGGGCACTGGTGGGCACGGGGTCACCACTAGGGTTGCCACCTCATCCCTTTAAACCCAAACACATTATAATTATTCAGGTTCTGTGGTTGATTAAGGTGGTAATTAAACCCACTTGGTTCCTTATCTTCATTAAATTAGCCTCAGAACCTGTGTAATTCATATGTGTTCGGGTTTAAAGGGATGAGGTGGCAACCCTAGTCACCGCACTGATGGGAACTGATAAGAAGCACTGGTGGGCATGGTGTCACCACACTGATGGGCATGGGGTCACCGCACTGATGGGCATTGATAGGCAGCACTGGTGGGCACGGTGTCACCACACTGATGGGGACTGATAAGCAGCACTGGTGGGCACGGTGTCACCGCACTGGTGAGCACGGTATCACCACACTGATGGGCACTAATAAGCAGCACTGGTGGGCACGGTGTCAGTGCACTGGTGAGCACGGTGTCATCGCACTGATGGGCACTGATAAGCGGCACTGGTGGGCACAGTGTCATCGCACTGATGGGCACTGATAAACGGCACTGGTGGGCACTGTGACTGCACTGATGGGCACTGTGTGACCGCACTGATGGGCACTGATAAGCGGCACTGGTGCGTGGCACGGTGTCATCACACTGATGGGCACTGATAAGCGGCACTGGTGGAGGGCACAGTGTCACCGCACTGATGGGCACTGATAAGCGGCACTGGTTGGCACGGTGTCACCACATTGGTTGGCACGGCGTCACCACACTGGTTGGCACGGTGTCACCACACTGGTTGGCACGGTGTCACCACACTGGTTGGCACGGTGTCACAACACTGATGGGCACTGATAAGCAGCACTGGTGGGCACTGTGTGACTGCACTGATGGGCACTATATGACCACACTGATGAGCACTGATAAGTGGCACTGATGAGAGTGCACTGTTTGCTGACACCTTACACTTCCATATATCTATAGGAGGGGTTCCCACCATCCCTGCAAAGTTTAATTTTCATGTCTTCTTTTCAGTGTGGTGTGTATTATATGTGATGTTATTGTGGTCATATTGAAGTTTATTGAGATTTCCATACATTAGAGGATTCCTCCATTATTGTGTTATTGGTAAGTTAGTGCTGTGCTTTTTTTGTGTTTTTCTCATGCTGACATTTTCTTGTGTCACACACTGATATAAAACATCCCGGCTCTTTCTTTCTGTGGTGCGGCTGGGGATGTTCTCTCATGTACCATACTAGCAATGATTGTTGTTATAATGATCTCAGATCTGCAGGAGAAGGAGGAATATTTGAATAGTGAATTACAGCAGAGTACAGTGTGTATAATATATCATTATGGGATGTGTAAAATATATCATTACGGGATGTGTGTACAGATCAGTAATGATTACAGAAAGCATGTAAGGACAATATGTTTATCTCCTTGTGGCTGGAGGGGAGAGAAGACCTGCTGTGTGTCACTGGTTAGTGGGGCTGGCTGCAAAATGAGGGGTGTGATTCATGTTGAAGTGGGCTTGTTCACATTTACATGTACAGGCCTAGTGTACCTCCCACATTCATTGAAATGTGTAAAGCATGATGGGAAATGTAGTCTAAACAGAAAGAAGAGGATATGATGTAATCACTCTTCTAACAGAGCCTGCCTTGCGGAATAACTAATGCATCATTTGAATCACAGAGCTGACTTCCTGTAAATTAAATGGGACATATCTCTTCAAAGGTAAAGAATTTCACGAATGTAATAACTGCTTAGTGTAGGGAGGCGTACTAATGGGGGTTTTTTAGAAAATCCCGGAGTTCTGCTTTAATGCTCGTGTCTCCCACTATGCTCAGTGGTTCCTCTTGCTGACCCAACAGCACTACAGAATGAGCAGAGACACCGCAGCTGGCAGCAGGAACCAAAGTGTGCTTTGTGTGAAGAAGGCATTTGACACTTCCAGAAGTGTCAAATGCTGAAGACTTGCAAGAAGCAGAAAGGTAAATAATTGACTTCTCTTGCAGGAGCCAAGCCAGATACAAAGATAACCTAATATACTTTCATGTTCCAACTATAAAAGCAGGTGTTCAGAGAGAATTCTTGTCACATACCTGATCGAAAGGCTGAAGTGCTGAAAGGGCTTCCCATGCAGGGCACCCCTGAAGGTGGTAACAGGGAGTGCTGTGCCCAAAGAAGCAGGGGTTGCCAGCTAATGAGGTGTCTGTTGGATGGGGGCTGGACAAGCAGGATGCACTGCTGGGCAGGAGTCCCTCAGATGTACCAGATGAGACTTGGCAGAACGGAGAGCCAGAAGCAAGGTCAGGAGCCAGGCCAGTTGTCATACACGGATTGTCAGCCAGGAGTAAGGCAGCAAGCAGAGTCAGGAGTAAGCTGAGGTCATACACTGGTAATCCGGCAGCAACGGAGTCCGAGAGCAAGCCAAAGGTCATTCACGGATCAGCAGGCAGAAGCGGGGTCAATGGAGCAAGCCGATGGTCAAAGCCAGGAATGGAGACAAGACAGGTCATAGGCAAGCTGGGTCGGTAACAGGAAATCCAATAATATCAAGAACAGGAACACATAGGGGAGTTGAAGATCACCCAGCAACTAATGGATCAAGCTACTGGCTTTAAATTGGTCACTGGGTGGCAGAATCTGCCATGCATTGCGTGCGCCTTGGCGCACACGCTTTTACATAGATCTTCGCGGCAGTTTGCATCCGTGCGCACATTCGCATTGGGGCATTCCTATGTGCCAATATGCAATTATGTTGGGCATTAGCACATGTGCCAATTTTTCTGTGAACCATTCTCTGACAATTCTGAGGAAGGGGTGAAACCCCGAAACATGTTAGTATAAAGGTGCTTTTTGGAGTAAGTACTTTTCAAGCTGACAGCACCCCTTGCATATTCCTCTGGCTCCTCTTTGCTGGCAAGTTCAGGGGCTGATGCCTTTTACCACACAGGACAGTGCACAGCACAGCAGTGTGCCCGCGGCTCGGGCAGACCCAAAGTCCGCCGGCGAGCCACAATGACCTGCCAGAGAGAGGGAACGGGAAGCCGCCAATGTAAACACGGCGGTTCCCCGCTCTGTCAGTGGGCATGTAAGAGATCTACTGATCCCTGTCACTGGGATCAGTTAGATCTCTTATGCCCATGGTAGCCCAGCCCCCTCACAGTTAGAACACGCCCAGGGAACACAGTTAACCCCTAGATCTCCCCCTGCGGTTTAACCCCTTCACTGCCAATGACATTTTATACAGTAATCGGTGGATATTTAAATTTCTGATCGCTGTATAAATGTCATTGGCCCCAAAAAAAGTGTCAAAAATGTCCGACCCAATTTCAAAGTCCCGATATAAAAATCGCAGATCGCTGCCATTACCAGTAAAAAAAAAAGGTAAAAACCCCAGAAATTAATTCTCATGGTTTGTAAATTCGGCAACTTTTGTGCAAATAATAAACGATTGCGATTTTTTTTTTTTTTTTTTACCAAAAATATGAGGAAGAATATAAATCGGCCAAAACCGATGAATAAATTTTGTTTCTTTATATATTTTTTTTGGATTTGTATTTTAGCAAAAAGTAAGAAATATTGTTTTGCAAAATTGTCGCTGTTTTTTTGTTTATAGCGGTCATCAGAAATAAAGCAGAGGGGATCAAACACCACCAAAAGAAAGCTCTATTTGTGGGGAAAAAAGGACGCAAATTTTGTTTGGGTACAACGTTGCACGACCGCGCAATTGTCAGTTAAATCGATGCAGTGCCGAATCGCAAAAAGTGTTCTGGTCCTAACATGGGAAATCCTTCCGGGGGTGAAGTGGTTAATTGTATTACATTTTATTTAGATTTATTAGGATTTTCTTGTTACTAGTACTGTACTTTAAAGTAGAACTATAGGCAAACTTTTTTTTTTTTTTTTCATTTTGGATTGATCAAGGAAGGGCTGTAACCCCTGACAAATTTTTGTTCAACATCTGTGTTCCGTTGCGGAGATTTCCCTTCACTTCCAGTCTCATAGCCAAACAGGAAGTGAGAGCAAATCCCTGTAAATCGAGGGAATTTTTTGGGGACCCCCCCCCCCCCCAGGTCACCAGAGCTAGTGTACCCATTGGAAGATTCCCCCTCTATTATTTTTCTGGGGACTTTTACTTTCAATGATAATGGTAAACTGGACCAATAGAGTGGGTGAAGCTCCTTAACGGGGGGCACAAACCGCAAAACAAAAGCTGACAGGTGCTCTCCACTCCATCCAAAACTAAAAAAAAAAAAAAGTTTTGCCTTTTTAGTTATACTTTAATGTTTTAAGTGTAATTATCAGACATAATCTACTTCAGTTCTAACAACTGTACCCCCAAGGTGCACTAGTGTGATTTTCACAGCTATGGAGCTACCAATTCTGAAACCCTTTGCCCACACTTTTACATTTATTTTTGGTGGGGTGTACAAACTAAACTTTTTTTTTTTAGACTTTGTTTTACAAGAATGACTTCCTTTTTTCTATATATTTTTGAAAGTCAAAAAGTAGTAGAAAAAATTAGGGGAAAAAAATTGAAAATCAACTTGGTTGATATGAAGTGCAAATTGTATTTATGAATATTTTTCATCAATGAACAATGCAGCTGCTGCAGCAATCATTGGCGACAGAAGCTCTGTTAGCAGCTCTTGGCTACAGAAAGAGGAGACCACATAGTGAGGGGGTTAATGTAGGACGTACAAGGTATGCCCTGAAGGCTTAAAATTGCCTGCCTAGTGGTTAATAAGGCAGTGGTAGGAACAGCAATCATTTCATAGTGCAAAAAGCCATTTCATCTGTTAGAGCAGATGGAAATGTGAATGATTGCTGGGTTTGCTATGGGTTACTGCTCTTTGCACACTGCGGAACTTTCATATACCCGAGTGGCAGTTCTCTGCCAAATGACAAAGGGACTTGGCTGATGTTTATAAACTGGGCACCGATTTAGTGGAATCAGCCATGTTTGTCACATTTATGAACTTGTATGACTACGATTCTGGTTTTGTTGCTTTGGGACTGGCAAATAACAAACCAATAGCTTTTAACACATACAGCAGGGTACAATATCTAAATTGGTGCATGTCCAGACATCTACAGTAAGATTTATAGCTGCTTCTGCGACTGTGGAATAAGATCCTGAAACATGGTTTACTGGTTTGGGATGTGTGCAACAATTAAAATGGTTGTCAACTTGTGACAACCACTTTAACCTACAGGTAAGCCTATAATAAGGCTTACCTGTAGGTGCCCTGCATATCTCCCAAACCTGTACGGTTCAGGAGATATGCAGCGTATTTGCTCTGCCAACGTCATGTCGCCACATGCGCAGTGAAGAAACGGCCTCCATGTCATTCCTCCACTGCGACCGTGACGTGAATGGTGGCTCCCGCACACATGCGCAGTGAAAAAATAGCCTCCATGTCATTCCTCCACTGCGACCGTGGGTGAATGGTGGCTCCTGCACGCATGCGCAGTGAAAAAATGGCCTCCATGTCGTTCCTCCACTGCGACCGTGCCGTGAATGGTGGCTCCCGCATGCATGCGCAGTGAAGAAACGGCCTCCATGTCGTTCCTCCACTGCGACCGTGCCGTGAATGGCGGCTCCCGCGCGCATGCGCCGGAGTCGCAGCCCCGGAAGGAAGAGGGGCAGAAGATGAACGCGGCCTGGAGCAAGGACATCGCTGGACGTCGCAGGCTTCGTTTGCAGGTAAGTGGCGCACCAGTATTTTCACAGTAAATAGATAAGTAATAAATGATGATGTTTATAGCATATAGCATAATAATATATGATTTAGCTTGATTAAAAAAATACTTTCAGCAGCAGCAGATTCTCCCTCTTAACTGTGTGAATAAACCTTGTACCCATAAACCCATGTTCTTTAGTTGTATTCAAGAGGGCTGAGCTGGAAGGGAGTATTTGTCTTTGGCACATGCCCCCTTCTATGACACTGCAGTGAGAGGAGAGCCTCCACTGCAGCATTTTGATTGGATAGCTTGGGCCAATGGTGCTTTACCATTGGACCAAGGCTCCAAGCTGTCAATTGAGCTCAGTGCCTCTGACAAGAAGTCATCCTCTCAGTCTGCTGCAAACATCCTGTGCCAGCTTGAATTTATACTGGCCGCTCTGAATGTAGCTTCTGACAGGCTGCGCAAGGAGCCCCATATCTCCGGAACCATAGGTGCTAGGAGCCCCAAATTTTGACCAGTGCTGCGGTAGGACCTCTGCCTCATCTGCCTCTCCTCTCTGCATGTCCCTGGCCAACACATATGCATTGCAGTGCACTGCAACATAGACCATTCTAAAAAATGGTGCATGTCGGACTTGTGGTCTGTTCTGGTGCATTGGCAGCACATTCAATGCACCTGAACGGATATGTCTGAATCCGTGTTAATTTTGGCAGCAAGTTTCTATGTAGTCTTAGTCTAATTGCATTTTAGTTTTAGTACCATTTTAGTCTTCTGAAATTGTTTTGGTTTTAGTCGACTAAAATCCCCAGTACATTTTAGTCGACTAAAATCATTTTAGTCAACTAAAACCTATTGGGCGTAGTTAAATTGTAATGCATTATTTAATCATTTCTCTACAATTTCCACACTCATTATGCTGGAGTAAAAAATCTACGATGTTATTATTTATGGTATTGAGGTATGAACATGCACTACAGACCAGTGTTCATTTTGACATCAAATTTCAATTTAGGCAACTTTCACACCGTTTTTTTAGCTAACAATAGCACCTGTGCAGCGCCTGAAAAACGCTCCCCCCATTCTTCCCAGTGTGAAAGCCAGAGTGCTTTCACACTGGGGCGGTGCGCTTGCAGGACGGTAAGAAAAGTCCTGCAAGCCGCATCTTTGGGGCGGTGCGGTGAGCTATGTATACACCGCTCCTACATCGCCCCCTCCATTGAAAGCAATGGACGGTGCTCCCAAAGCGGCTGTACACCGCCTCGGAAGCCCCAAGTGGCGGCGCTTTTAACCCCTTGTTAACCCCTTATTGGAGGTTAAAAGCGCCCCGCTCCCGCATGCATAGCAGCGCCGTAGCACCGCTATAATAGCGGTAAATGCGCAGCTAATTAGCGGCGAGTTACCGATACCACCCCTCCCTGCCCCAGTGTGAAAGTAGCCTTAGTTTTAGTCTTAGTCTTTTGACTAAAATGCCATTTTAGTCCCATTTTAGTCTTTTGACTAATATGCCATTTTAGTTTTAGTCGTATTTTAGTCACCTCAAGTGTTTTTGTTTTAGTCATATTTTAGTCGACTAAAACCTTTTAGTCGGTTTTAGATGACAGAATTTACTCTGAATTAGCCCTTCAAATCCTGACAGTTCCCTGATTTTCTTTCACTCATTTTGGTTTTGTGAGAATGGGGCAAAATGATGCATTAAAAGTCATGCACATTATCTGAGCATCAGGCTTGGGTTATTGTAGAGGATTACAAATTCAATTAGACAATTTGTAGACCACAGCCAGAAAAGTGCGGTTTATAATGGAGGCAGGTATAGAAAGACACATGTCCAGATGTGCTCAATTATGAAACCCATTTTTTTTTTCCAATTGGATGGATTCGAAGAAAAAAAAAAAAAACTCTAAAATGGAACGGCCATAGAGAGCCCTTCCAGGGGATTCTGGGAAACCAAGAGTCAGCAATCGCTGTGTAACCACTTCTCTTTGTATTGATACCGTCTTAGTGAAAACAATCAGGCCCAGATCAATTCCTTTCTTAAGAGGCTGCACCTACAGAAAGAGCTGCGCTAAATTGCCCTGAACTGGCTAGCGAGCTGGAAAAATCCCTTGTGGTGAATTAACATTTTCAGTCCATTTCAGAGCAATTTTACAACACATTTCTGCTTAGTGCTTGACTGCACCCTTTAAGTGTCCCACTTTGCTCCTACAGCTTAGAATATATCAACATGGTCCCCAATAAGCACAGCTGCGGTGCGTTTATCACATGCGTAACTGGAAGTTCCTCCTTGGTTTGTGGTACTGGATGCCAAATTCTTCTATAAGTCCTTGTGGCTAGATGTAGGTTGGGCTCCTGGTGGGGTGGTCTTATGAATTATTCAGCACTTTTGCTGGTCCTTGAAAAATAACAGTAAGATGCGGAGACACCCACATATTTTACATGATTTTTTTATATTACAAATAACACATAATACAGCGTTTGCAGTGTA
>BLSH010468313.1:1536395-1538895 GCA_018402905.1 Glandirana rugosa | reverse complement strand
ATTTGGGAGCTCACTCCTGTGATGGTGGAGGTGAGCTGTGATGACTAGGCCTCACTTAGCAACATCCTAGTAATGTCCTTGGGAGTATTTCAGTCAAGCTTTAGGAAGTATGTAAATGGCCTACACCAATACCAAGGGCATTATTGAACTCTAGGTAGAGCGGCACAATTTTTTTTCTACAGGTGCCCCCTATCTGCATAGGTATTTTTTGGGTAAAGGTGAGCTAACCCTTTAAACGAAAGCTTCAGATTTAAAATGGGGGTGAGAATATCCCAACATTCTACAAACTCCCCAATAATATCAAATGGCAAAGCAAGCAGATTTCAAAGGCCGCTGCTCCAGTATGTAGAAGAGCAAGCCTTTGTAATGTGGCCCTGGAACTGGGGTACAGAAGCCTTTTTATGTTTCTTGTTTTTAATGGCTCCAGGCAGACGAGCAGCAATGATTAGTATTCTTAAGCCAAAGCGATATATGTCCCTTCTAAAAACCTCTTTCCAAGTCACTGAAGTGGGAGATGCAAACAGCAATTTCGTAGCCAGCATCCACCACCTAGCAGATGGCGTCCGCTGGAATTCCACAGTGCTGACTCTGGTCAATGAAATTTTATGGCGAGCCCACCAATATGAATAACTGTCTTCAGAACCACTAATTAAAATGCCTCTTTTTTATTAGCCAGGACCATCTGTTAAACCGTTGAATTTGTGGATCTGAAAACTACAGTTGTTATGTTGATAGGACTGTGAGTGGACATCTGAGCTACTTTCCTTGCTACTGTAAAACAAAGTTTGATTTGTAAAAATATCAGTTTTTCATGTCCGTTAAAGTCAGCCGCCCATTATTAAAATATATTTTATTGTAAGGGGGTTAATCAGTAACACGATGTGCAAATTGGAGTGACACCTTGCAGCTTATAATTCGTATCCTTTCACTGATCTGGCTAAAGAACCATGACATTTGATTGGTTGTGATAAATGACTTCTCTTTGCAAAGTGTTGCGATTGTCACTGCTGTAGAGAACGGCTTACTCAAAATGTGTGCATGAACATAATTTGGGATTGATTGAGTGTTGTACGAAATAGGGAACAGGACAGCATGAGTTTTCAAGTGAAACGCAAGGTGCCTACACATATAGCTGCATACATTGTAGTCATCTCATGCCTCCTAACATGCCCATGCCTACTGCCTTCCGTGCCTTACTATTGGTCCCTCCTATGACTGACAGCCTCACTGATTTATATTAAGCTGCAGAAGGCTGGAGGGGTGCATTTTTGTGCAAATACTGGAACAAAATATTATATTGCATATATAAGCCCCCATTTTCCTTGGGCCCCTACAAGCTACATGACTATATGCATGGGCACCTTATTGAACTGAACAAAAATGGGCACCTTGATTTGAATTGAACAAAAATGCAAACCCCCCGTGTTGCTCATCAGTAGAAAATATTCTGCAAATAACATGGTAAATTTTAGTTGGGAAAAAATGATGCAGAAATGATGCAATGGATAACCATCTAATATTGGTCATCATTGGATTTGTAAGCAGAGGCGTAACTAGAAGCTTCAGGGCCCGGGTGCAAGAAATTATGAAGGGCCCCCTGGCCAGGGCCCTTCCCTCTTCCCACTGATCATGGGGCCTTTTATTTCTATCGCGGGTCCCTTTATGGTACCGCAGCAGGGCCCTTTCACAAGTTCTGCTGCAGGCCCCCTTTCTGCCATCTTCGGGCCTTCCCATGATGGTGAAATGCCAGGGCCCGGTCACAAGTGTAACCTTGATAGTTCCCCTACTGGTGTCAGTAGTTTTTAATTTTTATTTTAATTTTATAATTTTTTTTACCATTTAATTTTATTTCTTTTACAATTTTATTTTTAAATTTTTTTAGGAGCTCTGTTGGGGGGCTTTGATGAGATATCAGGGGTCTAAACAAACCTCAGCTCTCAATTTCCATCTGTGCAGCCTCAGCTGCATAGAATGAATGGACAGGAATAGCTGTGCACTGAGCCTCCCATTCATTCAGAAATGGAAGTATAGTAAAATACTGTTTACTAGGCTTCAGTTATGAATGAACCAATTGGTACCAATCACTGACTCTGTCCATTCAGAAAAGGAAGGAGCCGGTAAATTACAAATTTACCAACCCATTCCCATCTCTCCATCATGACTCATCTTCTACAGTAGCTGGCAGGAGAGAGGAGGGGGGAAGAGAGCAGCTCTGTGGAGGGGACCAGGGAAGCACACACAGACCCTGGGAACAGCAGAAGACAAGTGAACTGGATAGAGGAAAATGGCCGAGGAAGGAAAAGACTTACCTGTCTCAGTCACTAACCATGGTTAACCAAGTAAGTATTGACTTCGGATCATTTGTCATAAAATGATATGAAGGTAAAGACTTACTTACCCTCCGAGTCACGTGTCGATAAGGACAGGTAAGTAAGATACGTCGACTCCGACGTGTCTACCTTTAACTCTCGACTCCAAACAAATCTGGGGACTATAGAGT
>BLSH010468313.1:1507953-1529822 GCA_018402905.1 Glandirana rugosa | reverse complement strand
TGGGAGGCTGTGGTTGCTGCTGCATGCAATGTTGATGGTGAACAGATCAAAACACTGACAGAATCCATGGATGGCAGGCTTTTGAGTGTCCTTGCAAAGAAAGGTGGCTATATTGGTCACTGATTTGTTTTTGTTTTGTTTTTGAATGTCAGAAATGTATATTTGTGAATTTTGAGATGTTATATTGGTTTCACTGCTGAAAATAAATAATTGAAATGGGTATATATTTGTTTTTTGTTAAGTTGCCTAATAATTATGCACAGTAATAGTCACCTGCACACACAGATATCCTCCTAAAATAGCTACAACTAAAAACAAACTAAAAACTACTTCCAAAAATATTCAGCTTTGATATTAATGAGTTTTTGGAATCATTGAGAACATGGTTGTTGTTCAATAATAAAATTATTCCTCAAAAATACAACTTGCCTAATAATTCTGCACTCCCTGTGTATATATATATATATAGATGTGTGCGTGTGTGTGTGTGTGTATATATATATATATATATATATATATTTATTTATTTATTTTTTTTTTTTTTGTATACGTAATATAGCAGAAAGTAAAAAAAAAAAATGTTTTTTTCCCAAAATTTTTTCCTGTTTATAATGCAAAAGAAAGCTCCATTTGTGGGGGAAAAGAATGTCAATTTTGTTTGGGTACAACGCCGCACGACCGCGCAATTGTCAGTTAAAACGACGTAGCGCCAAATCGCAAAAAGTGCTCTGGTCAGGAAGAGGGTAAATCCTTCCGGGCTGAAGTGGTTAAATTGTATCCAAAGGCAAAAGCTTTTTTTCTTCTTCCCCTTTTTTTTTTTTTTTTTTTTTTTTTTTTTTTTTTTATTGGATATTATGGTTTTCTTCCTGTTTCTGTCCCCACTGGAGAAATTGACACCCTCTATTTGTCCCAGTGACCACCATCCCTGGTTCCCATAGTGAGAGAAGATCAAAGATGTTTAGTTGTCACCAGAACAGGAATAGAGGCGACATCTGTTTAATAGAAACAATAATTGTCCCGGTAGTAGCTGTCTAAGTGGAGATTTACCTCAATTTGGAGAGATTTCCACTCATTTCCTGTCTGAAAGTTGGGAAGTAAATGAAGCCTCTCGAATTTAAAACATGTGGGGGGAAAAATGCAAAATGTGGTGTTTTTTTTTTTTTAAAGGAGAAGTACAGCCATAGCTCTATTGTTTGTACTTCTCCTGGATCACAGGAGTGCAGTTCTTTCTTCACTCCTGTGACTTGTTTTCAGCAGACAGCGGGCTGATGTCAGAGTCGGTCCAGCGTGACCATATGGTCGGAATCCACCTGGACCGGCAGCCGGCTCAGCCTCTTAGCGAGCTGCTGAGAGCCTGAGCCGGCCGCTCCCGCCCCCTCCCCAGTCCAGAGCTCCAGTGAGCATGGGGGGGGGGGGGGGCAGAGCAGAGCTCTCTGGTCGGGGAGCTCTGAGAACCTCAGTGTTGGAGCTGACTGGGGACAGTGAGGCAAGTATGAGTCTGCAGAAACCCTGATTCCCATACTTCTCTTTTAACCGTTCCCTTCTGTATCCAAGTTTTAAAATGTTTATGCTTTAGGCATACTTTAAAGTTAACGTTTCATCATAGCCCCCTACCAGCCCCTGCCTTTAGCACCCCCTCCCCAGCTTATAATTAGATGTCCCCATTCCAGCTAAATACTAACTAGATTGCAAGCTCATACTCTGAAGTCTATGGGAATGCACAGGAGTTCAGAGTACATGCATGGGCTTGACTGGGAAGAAGTTGACAAGTGGCTGCAATATAGTGAGCCATACCTTGCTAGATTGGGAACACGATGTAAGAGTAACTGCACCAAAGGTGATCTCTAATTCAAAGGCCAAGTTCACCTTTTTGGGTTTTTTTTTTCTAAATTCCAGCCCACTATGTACCAATATACCATTAAAGTGGATGTAAACACTCCATATACCCAGTGAAGTGAACAGCCTCAGATGATGCACAGGGATGAAACAAATATCCCTACATAAGTTTTATTTGTACATCTGCTGTCTTCAGCTTCTACACAGTTTAGAAAGTAAACATTGTGTTAGAAATTATTCTTCCTGTTCCACGACTGGGTGTGGAGTCTTGGCATACACTGTGTGACAGCTGATTGGAGGAAAGGCATCCCCCCACATAAGCAGAAGAATGATGAAACTTGCAGAGCTGTGCTGTGAATAGACCAGCTCTCTGCTAATCTATCTCTATGCACCATCCCCAACACAAATTTCCAGGTGCTTTTATCTCATGTGAACTTTTCAGAAGCTCTCATGCTGATAACAGAGGGATGAAGCAACAGAAAGACACGGGACTTAGGGCTTTGGAGAGATAAGTAAACACTACAGATATGTGCCTAGGTCAGATTTCATAAATCGGTTTACATTAAATTTATTCTACTTATTTTGCAAAAATAAAACCGTTTTCCATTTATTCTACACACGCTTGCCTCACTCTCTTCATAGCTGTTTAAAAACCCTGCTCCATTACTTCTGACTTACTTCCTGGACAGACTTTAGGTCATGACACAGGAAGGAGTTGACCAGCTGAGGGTAGATGATGCAGGGTGTGTGCTAAAGAGATCAGCTGGTCAACACCTTCCTGTGTCATGACCTAAAGTCTATCCAGGAAGTAAGGCAGAAGTAATGGATAATTGTTTATAAACCGCTTTGAAGCACATGAGGTAAGTGTGTGTATAATAAATGGAAAGCGGTTTTATTTTTGCAAAAGATGTACATTAACCACTTCAGCCCCAAAATATTTTACCCCTCCCTGACCAGGCCATTTTTTGCGATACTGCACTGCGTCACTTTAACCACTTGCCGACGGTTGATCGGCATTTGACGGCGACAGAGTGGCTCTGTAACGCGGATCGCCGTCATATGACGGCGGCCGCGAGATCGCGCCCAGTGAGTGCGCGCGCGCCGCCGGAGGCGCGCCCGCGCACTCACTGTGTTCGGGGAGGGCCAGGGAGCGGGTGCAGCGGAGTCAATCTCCACTGGCCACCCACGATGCCCCCCCCCGGAGTGAAAGAACGGAGGTCCGTGTAAGTAAACACAGACCTCCGTTCTGTGAGGGGGGAAGGGCTGTGATCACAGCCTTCCTCTACACGGAAGCTGTGATCGCTTCCCTTCCCCAGCTAGGGCAGTCCCCCCACAGTTAGAACACGCCCAGGGAACACTGTTAACCCTTAGAGCGCCCCCTGCAGGTTAACCCCTTCACTGCCAATGGCATTTACACAGTAATCAATGCATTTTTATAGCACTGATCGCTGTATAAATGCCAATGGTCCCAAAAAAAGTGTCAAAATGTTCCGACATGTCCTCTGAAATATCGCAGTACCACAAAAATCGCAGATCGCCGCCATTACTAGTAAAAAAATAAAAAAAAAAAAAAAACCCCAGAAATTAATTCTCATCATCCGTAAACGCGACCACTTTTGTGCAAACCAATCAATAAACGCCGATTGCAATTTTTTTTTTTATCACAAATATGAGGAAGAATATAAATCGGCCAAAACCGATGAAAAAAATGTTTTTTTTATATTTTTTTTGGATTTGTATTTTAGCAAAAAGTAAGAAATTTGGGTTTTTTTGCAAAATTGTCGCTCTTCTTTTGTTTATAGCAGCGATCAGAAATGACGCAGAGGGGATCAAATACCACCAAAAGAAAGCTCTATTTGTGGGAAAAAAAGGACGCAAATTTCGTTTGGGTACAACGTCGCACGACCGCGCAATTGCCAGTTAAAGCGACGCAGCACCGAACCGCAAAAAGGGCTCCGGTCCTAAACTGTGAAATCCTTCCGAGGCTGAAGTGGTTAACTGACAATTGCGTGGTCGTGCAACGTTGTACCCAAATAAAATTGATGTCCTTTTTTCCCCATAAACAGAGCTTTCTTTTGGTGGTATTTGATCACCTGTGCAGTTTTTATTTTTTGCGCTATAAACAAAAGAACACAGACAATTTTGAAAAAAATATATTTTTTACTTTCTGCTGTAAAACCTATCCCAATAAAAAAGGTAAAATATCTAATATCTTCATCAGTTTAGGCCAATATGTATTCTGCTACATGTTTTTGGTAAAAGAAAAATCCCAATAAGTGTATATTGATTGGTTTGCACAAAAATTATAGCGTCTACAAACTATGGGATAGATTTAAGGACTTTTTATTATTTTATTTTTTTTCTAATAATGGCGGCGATAAGCAATTTTTAGAGGGACTGTGACATTGCGGTGGACAAATCTGACACTGTGACACTTTTTTGGGGACCAGTGACACCAATACAGTGATCAGTGCACTGTCACTGTACTAAGGACACTGACAGGGAAGGGGTGATCAAAGGGTTAACTGTGTTCCCTGGGAGTGTTTCTAACTGTGTGGGGGATGGCTTAACTTTATTTTATTTTATTTATTTCAGGTACTTCTATAGCGCTGTCAATTTACGCAACGCTTTACATATACTTTGTACATTCACATCAGGCCCTACCCTCAAGGAGCTTACAATCTAAGGTCCCTAACTCACATTCATACACATATTAGGGCCAATTTAGACAGGATCTAATTTACCTACCAGCTTGTCTTTGGAGTGTGGAAGGAAACTGGGGTACCCGGAGGAAACCCACGCAGGCACAGGGAGAACGTGCAAACTCCAGGCAGGTAGTGTCGTGGTTGGGATTCGAACCAGCGACCCTTTTGCTGCCAGGCGAAAGTGCTACCCACTACACACTGTGCCGCCCACTGAAGAAAGCCAGAGATCCGTGTTCCTGCTTAGCAAAAACACAAGATCTCTGTCTTACTAGCAGAATGGCGCTCTGCCTTGTTTACCGCCATTCTGCCTCTCTATGAACGATTTCCGGGTTTCTGGTGGACGTCGCTGATTGGCTCCAGCTGTGTCCAATCCCAGGCAGGTGCGGGGCTCCGGCGGCGCGCGTATGTGCCCCAGAGCCAAACATCGGATTCACGTACAGCTATGTGATTTTGCACTTCAGGGCCGCCCTGCCGCCGTATATGTACGTGGAGCATTCCTTAAGCGGTTAATGCTATATTGGTACATAGGGGAGCTGGAATTTAAAAAAAAACTGAAGCAAAGGTGAAGCCTTTAACCACTTCAGCCCCGGAAGTATTTACTCCCTTCCTGACCAGGCCATTTTTTGTGATACGGCACTGCGCCGCTTTAACTGACAATTGCGCGGTCGTGCCACATTGTACCTAAATAAAATTGATGTCCCTTTTTTCCCCCACAAATGGAGCTTTCTTTTGGGGGTATTTGATCACCTCTGCGTTTTTTATTTTTTGCGCTATAAACAAAAAAAGAGCGACAATTTAGGAAAAAAAACTTTTTTTATTACTTTCTGCTATAATACATATCCAAAAAATATATAAAAAAACTAAATGTATTCATCAGTTTAGGCCGATATGTACTCTTCTACATATTTTTGGTAAAAAAAAAAAACGCAATAGGCGTATATTGATTGGTTTGCGCAAAAGTTATCGCGTCTACAAACTATGGGATAGATTTAGGGACTTTTATTTATTTTAATTGTTTTTACTGGTAATGTCGGCGATCTGTGATTTTTAACGGCACTGTGACATTGCGACAAATGACAGTTTTTGGGGACCAGTGACATTATTACATTGATCGTTGCACTGGTCAATGTAAAAATGACACTTGCAGGGAAAGGGGTTAACAATAGGGGGCGATCAAGGGCTTAAACGCACAGGTGTCAAACTGGCGGCCCTCCAGCTGTTGCGGAACTACAAATCCCATGAGGCACTGCAAGGCTGACAATCAGAGGCGTAACTAGAACCTTCAGGGCCCCGATGCAAGAAATTATGAAGGGCCCCCCTGACCCCTGACGCCTGGCCCTTCCCTCTTCCCACTGATCCTGGGGCCCTTTACTCCTATCACGGGTCCCTTTATTACGGTACCGCAGGGACCCTAGGAACAGCGCAGAAGACAAGTAAACTGGATAGAAGAAAATGGAGGAGATTGGTTCCTCTAAATGCCACCCCCCACCATCCCTCCTATCCAGGTGTACAAGGGAGGCACATGGGCCCCCTGGACTATGGGGCCCGGTTGCAATTGCAACCCCTGCAACCCCTATCGTTACGCCCCTGCTGACAATTACAAGCATGACTACCACAGGCAGAGGCATGATGGGACTTGTAGTTTCGCAAGAGCTGGAGGGCCGCCCAATTGACACCCCTGGCTTAAAGTGATACTAAAGGCTCATGTATTTTTTTTTTTTTAAATAACAAACCTGTCATACTCACATCCTCTGTGCAGCGGTTTTGCACAGAGTGGCCCCTAACCCCGTCTTCTGGGGTCCTCCTCTGCTTGAGTGACCACCAGGCTCCCGAGTCCTGCTGTTGCTTGTATTCACACAAACAGCGGGACTCGGCCCCACAGCTCCCGGGTCACTGGACTTGATTGACAGCAGCAGGAGCCAATGGCTCCCCAGCTATCAATACAACCAATGAGAACCGGAGCAGCTCAGGTTAGCTGTGAGGCTCGTCTCCGCCGTTGGTTCGTTTTGGGCTGGGGGGGGCTGCTGCTGGTGAAAAGGTTTTTCACTTTAATTCATAGAATGCATTAAGGTGAAAAACCTTGAGGATTTACAACCCCTTTAACTGTGTTCCCTGGGTGTGTTCTAACTGTAGGGGGGGTAGGCTGCCTGGGACATGACAGAGATCACTGTTCCCGATCACTGGGAACAGAAGATCTCTGACATGTCATCCAGCAGAACGGGGATCCGCCTTGTTTACATAGGCAGATCCCCGTTCTACCTCTGCACAAGGCGATCGCGGGTCGCTGGTGGACATCAAGTCTGGCGGTCCCGCGCGTGCCCACAATCGCAAATGCAGCTACGGCGGTTCAACGGGAGGGCCGACCTGTCGCCGTAAAATGGCGGCGGCTGGTCGGCAAGCGGTTAAATCAGATTAAATGGCCACATTGCTGTTGTGAACACACCCAACGATTGGAAACTTTTCATTGCCGTAGGCTTCCAAACACTTCTGCTCTTTTAGCTCTTTGATTATTGTAACCCAAATGAGTTGTATTCACTTGTTCCGCCTCGAACACACGGGACAACGATCGTACGTACGATCGTCGCAAATCGTATGTTGCATAATGTAACTTGCATACTGACTGCACTACACGATCGTACGACCGCAGAAAGAACGTTCAGGTGCATGTAATTAGCCTCCAGCCGTTCCTGACTTCTGAGCATGCGTGTTTTGCACAATACAACTTGTTGTACCAACTGCTCTGTACACACGATACAACGGTCCTATGAGCGCTTGTTGGTACGACCAAGTTTTCTAGTTTGCTCATACAACTCCCCTTGTACGACCGTCGTATGTCGGCTGTTCTAATTGCGCATATGAACGATCGATTTCGCATACCAATGTCGTTAGCATGACCTGTTGTATACGATCGCTGTCCCGTGTGTACGAGGCTTTAGAAACAACTTTTAATTTGTGCAATAATCTTTTACGACAAAATTAAAACCCGCGCTCGCATTCCAAACCAAATCCGAGTAGGCGGCAGCGGGACTCTTCCAATATTGGTATTTTTTTTTTTTTGTTGCTCCCTTTGGAGAAAACAATATAACGAGACGTAGTTAGAATACAGCGGATACAATTCTCCTTGGCTTAATTCCACATCCTAACAAGACACAATAATCGCAGTCAATTAAAATGGCCACTTGCCAGGCATAATGCAAACAGCGGCGACCCGGAGCATTCAGGATAAACCGCAGGAATAAAAAAAAGAGAATAAAAAAAAAAAAATCCCATTACACATTCAAGTCCACGGCACCGAGTGCAATTTTCACCTTTTGACCGCCCGTTAATTTGGTGAAATACCTAAGAACGGCTGGGCAGGAAGCTGCGCACAGCACGCTACCCTTCCTATTACCGAATGTAAATATGTGTTCAGGAAGGATTTCGTTCCTTAATCCCCGTCTAGATCTGACTTGTTTGTTTTATCCAGAAGGTTTTTACACTTCCACGTTTCCCAAAGCCGGGGGTAGAGCAAGCCGGACAGCGCTGCACCCTCCTCCGAGAATGAGCGCGTCAAAGTGTCAAGACCGCGACATTTCCACTTGTCAAGAGGACCGCCAGAGCCAACATGATTTAGAAAAATAAAAAATAAATAAAAAACTATGGAGAAATCGATTGGACAGTTACTGTAGAGATAGTCTGCAAAAATGGCTCTTCTTCAGAGTTTGTTGCAGAAGTAAATGCCAGCAACCGGAAAGCGATTTTCCTGTCATTAACTTCCTGAAAGAGGTTTTTATTTTTTTTTTTATTTTTTTATTTTTTCCCTTTTTTTGTGCAGTTAACCACTTCAGCCCTGGAAGGATTTCACACTTTAGGACCAGAACACTTTTTGCGATTCGGCGCTGCGTCGCTTTAACTGACAATTGCGCGGTCGTGCGACGTTGTATCCAAATGAAATGTGCGTCCTTTTTTCCCCACAAATAGAGCTTTCTTTAGGTGGTATTAGATTACCTCTGCATTATTTTTGATCGCCGCTATAAACAAAAGAGCAACAATTTTGCAAAAAAAAAACAAATTTCTTACTTTTTTTGCCAAAATAAATATACAAAAAAAATTATGAAGAAAACTTTTTTTTTTCATCGGTTCTGTCCGATTTATATTCTTCCTCATATTTTTGGTAAAAAAAAAAAATCTCAATCGCCGTTTATTGATTGGTTCATTTACAAATGATGAGAATTAATTTATGGGTTTTTTTTCTTTTTTACTAGTAATGGCGGCAATCTGCGTTTTTCTTTTTTTTGTTTTTTTTTGTGGGACTGCGATATTTCAGCAGACATGGCGGACCATTTTGACACTTTTTTGGGACTATTGGCATTTAGTGCTCTTTAGCGATCAGTGCTATGAAAATGCACTAATTACTGTGTAAATGCCATTGGCAGTGAAGGGGTTAACCTGCAGGGGGCGCTTTAAGGGGTTAACTGTGCTCCCTCAGTGTGTTCTAACTGTATGGGGGCTGGGCTGGCTGGGGGAGGAGAGTGATCTCGGCTCCCATACACAGGGAGCCTGTGATCACAGTCCTTCCCCCTCTGTCAGAACGGAGATCAGTGTATTTACATAAACAGATCCCCGTTCTGTCACTCCGGGGGGGACAAACGCGGATAGCTGGCAGACATCGAGTCCGCTGTGCCCGATCTCTGGCCACCCCGGAACACAGTGAGCGTGCGAGCGCGGCCCCGGCAGCGCGCTCGCAGTGCGCGATCTCGCAGCTGCCGTCACTTGACGGCGATTTGCGATATCGGACCAAGTTGCCGCGGTGGGCAACTGGTTAAAATCCTTAGTTGAATTTGGTTCTACAGTTGATGAGAGATTTTTGCCCGCCATGCCAGCAGAGAAAAAGACTTTACCGGCCAGACTATCGATCCAGTTTTTTTGGGGTTTTTTTTTATTCTCCTGGAATTATGAGCAGTAGAAGGGGGTTGTTTGCTCTGAATTCCACAAGTCATTCTCACGTTGGGCACTCTTGCCTAGTACCAACCTTTTGGCTTATGAAAGAAGAAAACTGTATACTTACCTTTCCATAATTTTCCTTTTCTAGGGCATCTTCAGGGCAGCATACAATGGGGTTGATTTACTAAAGGGAAAAAGACTGTGCGCTTTGCAAAATGCAGTTGCTCCAGAGCTTAGTAAATGAGCAGAAGCTCTACTGAGTAGTGTTGGGTGAGCGGTTCGGCCCGAGTTCAGGCCAAACACTGGCTGTTCACCCCTGTAGCCATGTGCTCCCTTGAGAGTTGATGGTAGTTGTGGTTCACCTGATAGCTGACCTCAATCACACCATATATCACACATCCATAGACAGTGACCAGGCCGGTTCTTGTTTTTGTTGTTTTATTTGGGGGAAATACCTTGGATAAGAGGTGACTGTGGGATGCCCAAAGAATTATGGTACAAGGTTCCCATATACAATCCTGTATATTCATACTTCACTGCAGACTATTGCTCTTCTCAACTCTCCAGCACTTCACTTGCTTACCGTTACTTTTACAGTTCTCTCACTATACGGAACTCACAGCTTTCCACTTCTATGCTTCTCTCCAGCTCAGAACTTTGTTTCCAGCCTGAAGGTAAATTTATCAGGCTTCACTATACCTTTCTCTTCACTGCGGTTAGCACATGGTGAGGCCTACCCTGTTCCAGCAAGACCTCAGGAACACCCATTACAGGCCAGAGATCACAGGCCCCTGAATGTGCAGCAAAGTACTTCAGTACTAACTGTGCCCTTGACGGACTACAACTCCCAGCCCTTCCTCTTCCAGCTCCCATGGACCTGCTCTCTGGTAGTGACTCTTCTTTCCCTTGACTGGCACCCAAGGTTCCAACAGACTGTCACCATTCCTCTCCCAGCCTGCTCCAGCATTTTCTCTTCCAGTCCCAGGGACCGTCACTCACCGCACTGGTGGATACTTTAAAGTCTCTCACTCCTCCTGTAGCACCTCCGCTGTTCTCCTGTTCTCCTGTGCCGCTCCAGGAATCATTGTACCTCTTTGCTATAATATCCAAAAAATATATATAAAAAAACAAATGTATCCATCCGTTTAGGCCAAAATGTATTCTTCTACATATTTTTGGTTAAAAAAATCCTAATAAGCGTATATTGATTGGTTTGCGCAAAAGTTATAGCATCTACAAACTATGGGATACATTTATGGACTTTCATTTTTTTTTTATTGTTTTTACTACTAATGGCGGCGATCAGCATTTTTATTTATTTTTTTTAGTGAGACTGCGACATAGCGGTGGACAAATCTGACACGATGTGACACTTTTTGGGGACCAGTGACACCAATACAGTGATCAGTGCTAAAACAATGCACTGACACTGTATAAATGACACTGGCATGGAAGGGGTTAACAGGGGCGATCAAAGGGTTAAATGTGTTCCCTGGGAGTGTTTTCTAACTGTGTGGGGGGATGGACCGACAGGAAGAACACAGAGATCACTGTTCCTGCTGCTTACAAGGAACAGAAGATCTCTGTGTACTTCCCTGTCAGAATGGGGATCTGCCTTGTTTACACAGGCAGATCCCCGTTCTGGCTCTCTGTGGAGTGAAAGCGGGTGGCCGGCGGACATCGGGTCCACCGGACCTGCGGATTGGCTCCTCCTCCGTGCAGCGGGCGCACGCCCACAGTATCTATTGCGCTTAAAAAAAAAAAAACTGGAAGCTGATTGATTTCTATGCCGGGTTGCACCAGACTTTACACTCTCCAGTTTTAGTTAACCCGTTGCCCACCGCTCCCGTGGATTGACGGCGGCAACATGGCTCTCCTGCACAAATCGCCCTCACCTGACGGCGGGCGCAGGATCGTGTATTGTGAGCGCGCACGCTGCCGGAGGAGCGCTCACTGGCTAGCGGGGGAGCCAATCAGTGGGTGGGGCGGACTTGATGTCTGCATCGATCCTCCGCAGTGACAGACCGGGGATCCGCCAATGTAAACAAGCAGATCCCCGTTCTGACAGGGGAGAGGAGAGTGATTGTATGTTCCCAGTATATGGGAGCAGCGATCTCTCTCCTCCCCCAATGAGCCCAGCCCCCATACAGTTGGCACACACTGACGGGGAACACCGGTAACCCTTTGTCCCCTAGTGTTAACCCCTTCCCTGCCAGTGACATTTATACAGTAATCAGTGGCTATTTATAGCTCTGATCGCTGTATAAATGTCAGTGGTCCCAAAAAAGTGTCAAAAGTGTCTGAAATATCACAGACACTGTGATGCAGATGGGCGACACAGTGGTGTAGTGGATAAGGATCGCTGGTTCGAATCCCAACCACGACACTACCTGCCTGGAGTTTGCATGCTCTCCCTGTGCCTGCGTGGGTTTCCTCTGGGTACTCCGGTTTCCTCCCACACTTCAAAGACATGCTGGTAGGTTAATTAGATCCTGTCTAAAAATTGGCCCTAGTATGTGTGAATGTGAGTTAGGTCCCTAGATTGTAAGCTCCTTAAGGGTAGGGACTGATGTGAATGTACAATGTATATGTAAAGCGCTGCGTAAATTGACAGCGCTATACAAGTACCTGAAATAAATAAATAAAAATGCAATAAATCAATTCTCATCATTTGTAGACGCTATAACTTTTGTGCAAACCAATCAATATACGCTTATTGCGTTTTTTTTTTTTTACCAAAAATATGTAGAAGAATACATATCGGCTCAACCTGATGAGTAAATTAGTTATTTTTATATATTTTTTTGGGGATATGCATTATAGCAAAAAGTAAAAAATATTGGGTTTTTAACAAAATTGTCGCTCTTTTTCTGTTTATAGCTCAAAAAATACCACCAAAAGAAATCTCTATTTGTGGGGAAAAAAAGGACGTCAGTTTTGTTTGGTTACAACATCGCACTGCCGCGCAATTGTCAGTTAAAGCGACGCAGTGCCGAATTGCATGGTCAGCAAGGGGGTAAATCCTTCCGGGGCTAGGGTTGCCACATCATCCCTTTTAATCCAGGACACGTATTAATTACTGTGGCTGATTAAGGTGGTAACTAACCACTTGCTGACCGCAGTCTGTCGGCGACAAGATGGCTCGATATGGCAAACCGCCGTCATCTGACGGCGGCTGCGAGATCCGCACTGTGAGAGCGCACGCCGCTGGAGGCGCGCACGCACGCTCACTGTGTTCTGGGGGGGGGCCAGGGAGCGGGTAGGGCGGACTCGATCACTGCCGGCCACCTGCAATGGCTCCCCCGCAGTGAAAGAATGGAGGTCCGTGTAAGTAAACCCATTCTCATAGTGGGGGAAGGGCTGTGATCACAGGCTTCCTGTATATGGAAGCTGTGATCACTCCCTTCGCCCTGCCAGCCCAGCCCACATACAGTTAGAAGACACTAAGGAAACACAGTTCACCCTTAGAACGCCCCCTGCAGGTTAACCCCTTCACTGCCAATGGCATTTACACAGTAATCAGTGCATTTTCATAGTACTGATTGCTATATAAATGCCAATGGTCCCAAAAAAATGTCAAATGTCAAAATGGTCCGACATGTCCGCTGCAATATCGCAGTACCGATAAAAATCGCAGATCACCGCCATTACTAGTAAAAAATAAAAAAAATAAAAATACCCCATAAATTATCATGGTTTGCAAACGCGGCAACTTTTGGGCAAACCAATCAATAAACGCCACCAAAAATATGAGGAAAAATATAAATCGACCAAAACCGATGAAAAAAAATGTTTTTATTTTTTTTTGGATTTGTATTTTAGCAAAAAGTAAGAAATTTGGGTTTTTTTTGCAAAATTGTCACTCTTCTTTTGTTTATAGCGGTGATCAGAAATGATGCAAAGAGGATCAAATACCACCAAAAGAAATCTCTATGGGGAAAAAAGGACGCAAATTTTGTTTGGGTACAACGTCGCATGACTGCGCAATTGTCAGTTAAAGCGATGCAGTGCCGAATCGCAAAAAGTGCTCTGGTCCTAAAGGGGGAAATCTTTCCGGGGCTGAAGTGGTTAAGCTTGGTGCCTTATCTGCATTAAATTAGCCTCAGAACAACCTGTGCAATTCACGTGTCCTGGATTAAAGGGGTGAAGTGGCAACCCTAGGCTGAAGCGGTTAATCAACCCCAATAAGGTAGGAGACTCTCTGCAATTTAAAGCGGTAGTAAACCCATCCATTTAGCAGTTTAAAAACCAGTCACATTTCCGGCACGTGCCGGAAATGTAACACTCCCATTGGTTGTGCTCTAAACCAAACTGTCAAACCATCCAATGGCTGGTGTCATAGCTGATCACATGTGCAGCATCATGGCAGTTGTAGATTAAACAGAGGCCAAGATGGCGGCTTCCTTGGCTGAAAATGATAGGAGGATTTACTACCACTTTAACCTAATCTAAGGATACAGCGATTTTGGAAAGTGTTGCAAAAAGACTGTGGAAAGATTTAATCCGAAGGTTTTCCTGTAAGAGGCAGCTGCTGTGTTGATAAAAAGTTTGCGGTCGAACTGTTTGCTCGAAAAACCTTCAACACATTTCACTTTACAGAACGCGGCGCAGCCAACGCAAATCTCCTACAGACGACATTTTCCATCCACACCTCACCTATGGATTTTTTCGTATTAAGTACCAAATTTAAATATTTGTCTTCCGGTCTCCCATCTATATTTCCATGTGTTTCTATGAAGGAATTGTAGACCTTCACATAAGCGTTGTGCGTTTGGCCTGGCTGTCATTTGATTCGCATGATGCTAACTGTAACACCAGGGTGCGGGCTGCGTGTGCGTTTTTTGGCCAGCATGAGCGGTTTGCGACGCTGTAAATAATAAGGAAGCTTGGATATTTAAGTAGAAACAGACAGCTGCCCTTTTAACTTGCATATCAGCAAATTACATGTTGGAATGCCGAAGAAGCTGAGCCAGGTGGTGTGTGCGAGCGCTCGCCCCTCTACCGCCTCGCCCACCCCACTCATCTGCAGAGACAATAAAGAACTTCCTTTACCAAACCCCCAGCTTTAATGTGTGTCAGCATCTCGGCAAGACATTAGCAGCAATTCATTTGAATATTCAGTACCCTGGCGATCGATCTAGAAGACGTAGTAGCAGTAGTACGGAGCGCCGAGCCAACTTATTTAATTGCTGCAGAACAGGGCTGGGCGCCTTTTTTAAATTAACAAAAATATATAACGACCACCAATGTTAACCCCTTGACCTCTGAAAGATTCACTCGCCTTCGTGACCAGGCAATTTTTTGCGTTACTTTAACTGACAATTGCGTGGTCGTGTGATGCTGTACCCAAATAAAATGTATAAAAAAGGGTGGGATGGCCTGATTGCGGCCTCTACTTATAACAAACCTCCATCCCTAAAACATACAACAAAAACAATTTTACCGCCCATGGGACTCAGGGTTGCCAACCGCCAGCAAATTTACTGACAGTTTGTAAAAACCAGTAATTTTTACAACTGTCTATGAATATCAGGGTCTGATAATCTGCCATGCTGTGCTGATTTTTTAAGTGTAAACCAAGCAAATTATTTGATATGGGTATTGTCAGTGTTTCCATGTTGTGTTTAAATATCAATTGTCTTAGTTTTTAATAGGAGTTCTGTTGTTTTTCAAGGTGCCAGTAAAAAATGTGCATCCGCCAGTAAATTTTCCATGTTCTGCCAGTAAAAAACGCTGCAGGAGGTTGGCAACACTGATGGGACTTTGAGACAGGAATGTGTAAGGTCAACCCACATGAGTAGAGTAATGAGAGTTTATAACTTTTAACAAGTTTATTTACAGATGTAACAGCAACGTAACAAGGTTGGGCATTTAATTGGTACATATTTTATAGATTCTCTGCATCCACTCCTGAGGAAGCGAGCCATGCTTGCAAAACGCGTCGGGATTATAGATGCAATTGTATATGGACAATATCATCTTACACGGTTCCAGTTACGCCTCTGGCATTGACTTAGTACATTCAGGGCCTCGGTGCAAGAAATTATGACCAGGGCCCTTCTCTTTCCCCACTGATTCTTTGGCCCTTTACTCCCGTCGCGGGTCCCTTTTATTACGGTCCCACCGAATAAATGAATAGTTGTGTACCGAGCCTCCCATTCATTCAGAAACGGACTTTTAGTAAAAACAGTTTACTATGCTTCAGTTATGAGTGAACCAATTGGTACCAATCACTGACTCTGTCCATTCAGAAAAGGAAGGAGCCGGTAAATTACAAATTTACCGACCCGTTCCCATCTCTCCATCATGGCAAATCTTCTACAGCAGCTGGCAGGAGGGAGGAGGGGGGAAGACAGCAGCTCTGTGGGGGGACCAGGGAAGCACACAGGGACCCTGGGAACAGCAGAAGACAAGTAAATTGGATAGGAGGGGCAGCGGGGGCAGCATAGAGAGGAACCAATCTCCTGCATTAGGAGGAAAATGGAGGAGATTGGGTCCTCTAAATGCTGCTCCCACCATCCCTCCTATCCAGGTGTACAAGGGAGGCACAGGGGCAATTGCAACCCCTGCAAGCCCTGTAGTTATGCCCCTGGTCAATGCATGTTAATGTTTGCAACACTTTGTATTATGCTGTCTCTTATGGGTATCACTTGTATGTCCATGCTCAACCTTTTTGCGTTGCTTTTACATCTGTAAATAAACTTCTTTACTCTCATTACTCTACTCATGTGTGTTGACCTTATACATTCCTCGCTCAAAGTCCCATGGGCAGTAAAATTGTTTGTCAAATAAAATGTATGTCCCTTTTTTTCGCACAAATAGAGCTTTCCTTTGGTGGTATTTGATCACCTCTGCAGTTTTTATTTTTTGCGCTATATACAAAAAAAATCTATATATTTTATTTTTCTGCTATAAAAAACACATCCAATAGTTTTTTGTTTTTTTTTTTAAATCACATATCTTCATAAATTTAGGCCAATATCTATTCTGCTACATCTTTTTTGGTAAAAAAATCCCAATAAGCATACATTGATTGGTTTGCCCAAAAGTTATAGTGTCTACAAACTATAGGATATTTTTATGTTTTATTTTTTTTACTAGTAATGGTGCCGATAAGTGACTTATAGCAAGACTGCAATATTGCGGTGGAAATTCGGATACGAACTAACACTTTTCACACTTTTTGGGGACCAGTGCCACTAATACAATGGTCAGTGCTAAAAAAAATGCACTGTCACTGTACTAATGACACTGGCTGGGAAGGGGTTAACTGTGTGCCAAACCAGTGTTTTACTACACTGTGTGAGGTGCTTTTACTAGGGGAGGAAATGGAGTTTGTGCCCTGCTTTACAGAGACACAAATTCCATCCCTTCCCTCGTCTTAGAACGGCAATCTTCCTTGTTTACATAGGCAGATCGCCGTTCTGCCAGATGATCGGCGGGTGCTGGCAGACATCAAGGCTCACTACCCGGAAGATCCGGATTACGTAAATATATGTGATCCGGAGGAGAGGTGCCACCCTGTAGTAGATTGCTATAGGGTGGACCTTAAGTGGTTAATAAGAAATAACATTGTAGAATGTTGAAGTTGGGAGTAAACAATGACAGAGCTGAGATACCGGCACTGATATGAAATGATGTGCCTCTTCTGTGTTACAACCTCTATAATTAAAGAGATCCTGTTGCCAGACCCTTTATTTCAACAAGATTCTTCCTATAAAATGATACACTATATTACCAAAAGTATTGGGACACCTGCCTTTACACACACATGAACTTTAATGGTATCCCAGTCTTAGTCTGTAGGGTTCAATATTGAGTTGGCCCACCCTTTGCAGCTATAACAGCTTCAACTTTTCTGGGAAGGCTGTCCACAAGGTTTAGGAGTGACTATGGGAATGTTTGACCATTCTTCCAGAAGAGCATTTGTGAGGTCAGGCAATGATGTTGGATAAGAAGGCCTGACTCGCTAATTCATCCCAAAGGTGTTCTATGAGGTCAGGAGGCCAGTCAAGTTCCTCTCTCATCCATGTCTTTATGGACCTTGCTTTGTGCAGTGGTGCGCAGTCATGTTGGTACAGGAAGGGGCCATCCCCAAACTCTTCCCACAAAGTTGGGAGCATGAAATTGTCCAAAATGTCTTGGTATGCTGACGCCTTAAGGGTTCCCTTCACTGGAACTAAGGGGCCAAGGTCAACCCCTGAAAATCAACCCCACACCATAATCCCCCCTCCACCAAATGATTTGGACCACTGCACAAAGCAAGGTACACAGTGGGGTTTATTTACTAAAAGCACATCCACAAGTGCACTGCAAGGGCACTTAGAAGTGCAGTGGCTGTAGATCCGAGGCGGACATGCAAGGATAATAAAAAAAGGATTTTTGCTTGTACATGATTGGATGATAAAATCAAGATTCCAGATCTTCCCATCAGATTTACAGCGACTGCACTTGCAGTGCACTTGTAGTGTAGCGTGGATTTGCCTTTAGTAAATCAACCCCATCGTGTATGTGCATTTAACAAAGTTTATGCATATTATTTACCTGTAAAATTCTCTCTTGTTTAGACATCCAAAAGCCCTAGTTGCTGCTGGATACCATCTTGGATGTCATATGACTCACAGCCGTCATTCAACTCTGACTCTGCATCCATCAGACTGCTCTCCCAGTCCTCTCAGGCTGCCTCTGTCTGCTCCTGACTGTAACACTCACCAGCCCACCTGGCTGTCTTCCTCCCTGGAGATTTTCCCCTCTCCTACTCCTGTGCCTCTGGTCAGGACACCCCTGTGTGTTGTTAAGAGGGTCCCTTCCGCACCGGAGCCCGGGCCCGAGGTCACCCCCCTGAGACTCGGGGGTTACCCTCAAGGACCATCGACAGCCTAACACTCCATCTCTAACTTCCACCTGAACTCCAATGCCCCATCTGGGCTGACCCTGAGTATTTGAGGGGGCCTACCCCCTGCCAAACCTTCTGTTGGGGATTGGTCAGGGCCCTCAGAATACTCCCGAGAGCTCCTCCTCGCCTCCACTCCCATTCTTCTGGAAGTTTCCAGCAAGTTCCAGAAGTAGGGGGAGATCTCAGAGATGCTGCTTGAGAGTCATCCTGTCCTCTCTGAGTCACTCACCTGACCCAGACCCAAATGCAGTCTTGGCTGCCAAGCCTAACAATTTACCAACGTTTCAGAAAAAAATCAAACTCCAGCACACTATGGGGGTTCTTCATGTGTACTAGGCATTATCTGCATTTTCTGATTTTCAGTATGAATACAGACAGTGAAAGTGGGGCCTCGCGATCCTTCTGACTTTTTGGTGTAATTTGAAAGTATGGGGGACGGGGGGTGTTAAAGTCGCTCCCTTGGCTAGGGTCTTATTTTGCCCAGTGGCACTCCTTGAGTTGTCCAATTTGAACTCCTACTTGCCACTTCCAATAGAAGCTCTATTAGTAAATGCCTTGTCTTTTCTATTTCTCTTTTCTTCTGTGCTCCTACTCCTAAGGACATACTGCCTATAAAAAAAAAAATTGTAACGGCCAAAGCAATTTATTACAAAAACAAACCCTAGAGTAAAGATTTTACCTTCTGCATTGTTCTGCTGAAGTAATACACAAAGAAGCAAAAAAAAACCCTCCACTATAGCTCATTACAAGCCCAGTGAAAAGAATTAATGGGCCAATGTTACAAAACACTTGTATATTAGCATGTCACTTCTGCTTGTTGTCTTAAGAAAACAATGGCCGACACAGCCAAGCAGCCCTTTACTTTGTATTGATTTCCTGTAGAAAAAAAAACAATTCCCACTTTTTTTTTTCTTTCCAAATATAATGAAATATATGAAAGGGAATAACATCCAGCGCGGTTTCCAGCAATGCTATTGTGCATTGAGCTTCTGAGATGAAAGGATTAACAGTGGTAACCAATTACCTCATGAAATCCACATTAACATAAATTCTCATGGTAATAGCATGGATTGGGAGTGAACTGTACTCCTCCGCTGACACGTGAATAGCAAAATTAACCAGAAAAATAATCTGCAGATGTAAAAGTGTCATGTAGCCATCAAGCTAGTAATGGAAGAAGATCTGTCATTTCACAGAGCCGTTCAATGTGAGTGTATGCAAAGCTTAGCGTGACGCTAAACAAAAAAAAAACGAATCCATACACATCCTAATGGCCTTGTAATCTATTTTTCATGAATCATTTCTTACTGCGCTTTTCTTTCTCTATGCCCACTACAGATCCCATAGTCCAAAGTCCCTACTCCCATCTTGGGCACAGGCAAGAGATGGTGGCTGCGCCCCTTCATACAGCGGGGGCCATGGAGAACGAACATGTAAATCACAATCTCCAATTTTCCACTTCTGATTCCTCAACTTTATTTTAACCATTTGCCGACCGCGCTACAGCAGAATGGCAGCTACAGCATGGCCGGCTAGTTCTGGGAGGCCTTGATAATACGGCCTCCCATGCTTGCTCTTCTGGCAAGTGTCCATGAGTGCTGAGTCCGTGGGACCCAGACCATCACAGATTGGGGTAAAGGGCCCTTTACCACGTGATCGCTCCATCCAATGACAGATAACGTGTCAAACCAGGATCATGCCTGGTTCAGATCACGCTGTTGTGGTGTTTCTTCTCTCCTCACACGCTGTATCGGTGTGAGGAGAGGAAAGAGAAACACTGCAGCAGCGTGAGTTTGCGTGATCCCGAGTGCCACTACAGTGCTAATCCATGCCCTACAGTGCCATCACAGTGCCTCTACAGTGCTCAACAGTGCCATCAGTGCCCCTACAGTTCCATCAGTGCCCCAACAGTGCCATCACAGTGCCCCAACAGCTCCATCAGTGCCCCTACAGTGCCATCACAGTGCCCCTACAGTTCCATCAGTGCCCCTCACAGTGCCATCACAGTGCCCCTACAGCTCCATCAGTGCACTACAGTGCCATCAGTGCCATCACAGTGCCCCTACAGTACCATCAGTGCCTCTACAGTGCCCCTACAGTGTCATCAGTGTCCCTACAGTTCCATCAGTGCCCCTACTGTGCCATCACAGTGCCCCTACAGTGCCATCACAGTGCCCCTACAGTTCCATCAGTGCCCCTACAGTTCCATCAGTGCCCCTACAGTGTCATCAGTGCCTCTACAGTGCTCATTAGTGCCCCCCAGTGCCATCACAGTGCCCCTACAGTGCCATCACAGTGCCCCTACAGTGCCATCAGTGCCTCTACAGTTCCACTACAGCTCCATCAGTGCCTCTACAGTGCCATCAGTGCCTCTACAATACTCATCAGTGCCCCTACAGTGCCTCACAGTGCCTCTACAGTTCCATCAGTGCCCCTCACAGTGCCATCACAGTGCCCCTACAGTTCCATCACAGTGCTCATCAGTGCCCCTACAGTGCCGTCACAGTGCCCCTACAGCTCCATCAGTGCCACTACAGTGCCATCAGTGCCATTACAGTGCCCCTACAGTACCATCAGTGCCCCTACAGTTCCATCAGTGCCCCTACAGTGTCATCACAATGCCCCTACAGTGCCATCAGTGCCTCTACAGTGCTCATTAGTGCCCCGCAGTGCCATTACAGTGCCATCACAGTGCCCCTACAGTGCCATCACAGTGCCCCTACAGTGCCATCAGTGCCTCTACAGTTCCACTACAGTGCCATCAGTGCCCCTACAGTTCCATCAGTGCCTCCTATAGTGCTCATCAGCGCCACTGAAGTGCCATCACAGTGCCCCTACAGTTCTAGCAGTGCCCCTACAATGCCATCACAGTGCCCCTACAGTTCCATCAGTGCCTCACAGTGCCATCAGTGCCTCTACAGTGCTCATCAGGGCCACTACAGTGCTCATACAAGCCAGATCGTCGCTCTGTGAGAGGGTGAGAGGGAAAGATGGAGATCTTGTGTTTCTGCTAAGCAGGAACATGGATCTCTATTTTCAAGTATAAGCACCTCCCCCCCACAGTTAGAAAGCACCCCCCAGGAGCACGTTCAACCCTTTGATTGCCCCTGATGTCAATCCCTTCCCCGCCAGTGTTATTACTAATTATCTGTGTTACTGGTCCCCAAAAAGTGTCACTTATTGTCTGATCTGTCCGCCGCAATGTTGCAGTCCCGCTAAAAATCGCTGATCGCCTCCATTACTAGTAAAAATAAATAAATAAAAATTCCATAAGAATATCCCATAGTTTGTAGAAGCTATAACTTTTGCGCAAACCAATCAATATACACTTATTGGGATTTTCTTTTTTTTTACCAAAAATATGTGGCAGGATGCATATTGGCCTAAACTGATGAAGAAATTAGATTTTTTTTTTTTTTTGGAGGTGTTTTATAGCAGAAAGTTTTATATATATATATATATATATATATATATATATATATTTTTTTTTTTTTTTTTTTTTTTTTTTT
>BLSH010468313.1:1486687-1498246 GCA_018402905.1 Glandirana rugosa | reverse complement strand
CTTTGTTCAAATAAAGTCTAATTTGAAACGGTATCACACTATGTCGGCCTCTTTCCTCTCATATCATATGTGCTGAACATTGGATCAACTTTGTGGAGCATCCCTGAGAGGGTTTGGAGCTGCTGGGTGTTGGATTATTTCTCCCGTTTCACTGTTACCCATGATGATCTGTCCATGATGACCTGTGGATGTCCTTGTCTATGATGATCTGTCCATGAAGATCTGTGGATACCATCGCCTACAAAGACGAGTTTGACCTATGTGCGTTTTTCACCAGAATCTGGTAAGCCTACATCTTTTACAAAGATCACTAGGATGTTCTTTTGATGGTGATTCTTGAAAGAATTATAAACTTATCCTCAAGTGAATGTTTTTTCCCTTCTTTGCTGGTCGGTTTTGTTGTGGATATCTGAGGGTATACTCCCTGACTTACTAGATTTGAGATTCAATAGTGAGATCTGGAAAAGACTCTAAGACTGTGATATCATTCCTTCTGAAGGAAGAATATTCATTTTTGTTCTATTTGTGCTATATGCTTATTGCACTTTTACCTCATATCTCTTTAAATAACTTGATCTTGGCGCTGCATTTATTTACAACGTATCTTGAACAATTTTAGATCTATTGTTTTTGCGAGCAGCCAGGAGTATTATCATTCAGATTTTTTTCATAAATTTTTTGCTAATTAGTGGGCGCGGATAATTTTATATATTTTTACTTCATACTTAGCCTGTGGATGGGTTAGAGTTGGGGATTACATTTCAATGAGCAATGTCAAAGACAAATACTCATTGTTGTGGTATCTTTGAGGTTACCAAGCACTTTCCTGAGCCACCTTATATTATAGGAAAACTTCACGTTTAGTGAAGTTGCCCTTTAAATGCCCCCCTTTTCTCCCTGACCTCCATGTCAACTCCAGAGTTTTTACTGTCTTTATTGTTCAGCACCACAAAGTCTTTGCAGAAAGAAATGATGGTCACGTTCAGTATAGGATATATTTTTTGTATGTGTAATATAGTTACATATACAGTATCTCAGTTTCTGGTCAGTTTCAGGGTCTTGGCAATCTTCTTATAGCCTAGGCCATCTTTATGTAGAGCAACAATTTTTTCTTTCAGATCCTCAGAGAGTTCTTTGCCATGAGGCACCATGTGGAACTTCCAGTGACCAGTATGAGAGAGTGAGAGCGAGAACACCAAATTTAACACACCTGCTCCCCATTCACACCTGAGACCTTGTAACACTAACGAGTCACATGACACCAGGGAGGGAAAATGGCTAATTGGGCCCAATTTGGACATTTTCACTTAGGGGTGTACTCACTTTTGTTGCCAAAGATTTAGACATTAATGGCTGTGTGTTGAGTTATTTTGAGGGGACAGCAAATTTACACTGTTATACAAGCTGTACACTCACTACTTTACATTGTAGCAAAGTGTCATTTCTTCAGTGTTGTCACATGAAAAGATAATAAAATATTTACAAAAATCTGAGGGGTGTACTCACTTTTGTGAGATATTGTATATTTGTGTGTGTGTGTGTGTGTGTGTATGTGTATATATATATATATATATATATAGGCTGTGAAGGCTGGGTGTTTTCATCTGGTCTAACAACAAGATGAACAACAAAAGCCTTTACAACTTCATAAATGAGGAAAGAAACTGTAGATCAAGAAAATATTTTGATTGATTGCTGAGAGGATTATGATCTAGGAATGATCTAAGGCAGGGATCTCCAAACTACGGCCCTCCAGTTGTTGCGAAACTACACATCCCATGAGGCATTGTAAAACTCTGACATTCACAAACATGACTAGGCATGATGGGAATTGTAGTTCCTAAACAACTGGAGGGCCATAGTGTGGAGAGCCCTGATCTAAGGCATAGTATACTTTATTGCAGGCATGGAAGCCGCCTAAGAAACCCTCACCCAAGCTCTACTGCCGTACTTCCCATGTATGAGCGGAGTATTGGTGCTCTGGCTGCAAACATCCACTGCAAGTATACAATCAAACAAAAAGCTGGACACTCAATGCTTCTTTCTTAGTTAACTTTATTAAAGCTCAACAGCAATTACAGAGTCCATATGTGCCAACGCGTTTCGGCCACAGCTTTACTCACAGCATGGAAACCACCTGGGTGCTTAAATAGATTGAACATACATGTTGGATGGATGAAGTGTCCATATGCTTGCTATATGACAGGATGGAGTATTCTGAATGGTAAAGCAGCTTCTGATTATTCTATAATTTTGCAAGTTCTCTCTTGGTCTTTGTCAACTGTTCTGGAATCCAATAAATGCTATCGTCTGTCTGGAAAATAACCAAAGTTTCTGCCTGGGAATTTGATTGGATTGGAAGCATTCTACACGTGTTGTTTCTACAATACTAATAATCACATTCATTTATTAGTTATTCACCATATATTTACAGCATCCAGGTCTTACTACGCATGTTGGCCTTTCACATTCACACCCCCTTCATTCCTGTTGATGTGCTCAGGACTTTTCTGTTCAAAATTTTTATTGGTATCATAAAAAGGAACGAGGAGGATTAAGGTGGACAGTGCAATGTATGCATATATGAAATCCTATATAGAGAAGATCATTGATACAAGGGACTGATACATAATGTGAATCTTAAATTTAGAGCTCCAGGGTATACAAGAGACCACAGTGCCAAAATGCATAACAAAGTAAACGTAAAGAGAATTATCATTAGTGAGCAGGAGACTGACAAAAATACTGCCCCGATGTATCGTTCTACCAGTCGTGTATAGAGTTGAGCGAACACCTGGACGTTCGGGTTCTGCGGGTCCGTCCGAACTTTGGAAAAAAGTCCGGGTTCGGCACCGAACATTGCCCGAACGTTATCCCGGACCCAGAACCCCATTGAAGTCAATGGGGACCCGAATTTTTAGTTTAAGGGACTTCCAAGCTCGCACTATCGTTTGGCAGCCGTCATACCCTGTAGTATGAGACGAAGTTGGGTTGCTGTTTTATGGTTCAGCAACGCTAGTGACGGGTCAAGGTCGAAAGTCGTATTAAAGTGGATGTAAACCCAGATAAAAAAATATTTACTGACACTTCTACCTTGTACAGGAGAGGATATCAAGTCATCTGTGCCCAGTCTTGCCATGAAGCGTTAATCCAGCTTTGGGTAATCCCCTTATCTTTTTTCAGTAAGAGAAAGGCCGACTAAGGGAGTAAAAGGAGATGTTTCATCCCGTGCTGTGTGAGTGACAGGCAATCTGCTTATCTCCTGCACGGAGCATACAGAGCTTCACACTTCTCCCTCCCGTCTCCTTCAGCTGTCAGTGTAGAGGTGGGTGGGGAGTCTTGTGACATCACATCTCCACCCACCGAGCTCCAGTAAAGAGAGCCACCCACTGATTCCAGTGTTTTGCAAGGCTGCTACTGCTGAAAGGGGTGACATTTGCAAGGTAGGGATACATGCAGGAGGCTTGCATGTACATATACATTAATACTGTGCCATTAGTTTATACTGGGTGAGAGGTGGGTTTACATCCACTTTAATCAAAATAGAAGTCATGCAAAAAAAGTTGGTCCAAAACTGTTGCGCAAATGGGCACGTCCACCAAATGTGTGCATGCGTGCCTATGGTCACAACTTTATTCTGTAAGGGCTGTACATTGTCAGGCAGGGCTGCTCAGTGAGGACTTCAGGGTTAAAGAAAAGTATTTTGATAGGTGTCTGCTATTCAGGGGCGGGGGTAACATTTTAAAGGACCACTTCACCAAAAGTTGTTCATCAAACTTTTGTTTTGTTGTTACTTTTTTTTTTTTTTTCCGTTCATCAGGTATCAGGGACATTTTCAGCAAATGAAGCCTGACCCTAATGCAGCAGGGTTGGCTTTAATCAATTCGAAAATGGTAGTTAAATCCTTAAACAGTGTTCCCTTATGCCACAGAAGAGAGGTAATTAAACTTCGCTACAACCGGTCTACCAAATGTCAGACCAATATATTTAATTACAATGAGCGTATAAATGTAATGCCTTGCTCTCCTTGTAGGTACACGCTTTAGTATCTTACCTATTACCGCCAGATAATTGATCCGCCAAACAGTAATGAAAGGACTGTAATTAAGATTGCTCAGATCCGTTTAATAAAATCTCGGTTATACATAAACATACATGGACATCAGCTATAAAACATAAAGGTGTTTTGTCCTTAAATGGCCTTAAAGGAAAATGTTCCCAATATATATTTGCAGGTTTCCTTCTCTTTGTGTTCCTAATACAGTAAAACTTCAGCCACATTTTTTGCATCTTCTATAAAAAGAGGACGACCTAGAAATACTGCCATTTTTATGTTGCTATAGAAGTTAGACGGAGGCTAAAAATAACACCAATAGTTTAGGAGTCTAAGTAGATCTATTATATCACAGAAGTCCTTATGTAATATTTTACAGTGCCTTGAAAAAGTATTCATACCCCTTGAAATTTTCCACATTTTGTCGTGTTGCAATCAAAAACCTTTTTTTTTACAAATATCTGAAGTGTGGCGCACATTTGTATTTAGCCCCCTTTACTCTTATAACCTTTACTAAAATCTAGTGGAACCAATTGCCTTCAGAAGTCACCTAATTGGTGAATAGAGAATTTAATATCAGTATAAATACAGCTGTTCTGTGAAGCCCTCAGAGGTTTGTTAGAGAAGTTTAGTGAACAAACAGCATCATTAAGGCCAAGGAACACACCAGACAGGTCAGGGATAAAGTTGTGGAGAAGTTTAAAACAGAATTAGGTTTTAAAAAAATATCTCAAGCTTTGGACATCTCATAGAGCACTGTTCAATCCATCATCTGAAAATGGAAAGAGTATGGCACAACTGCGAACCTACCAAGACATGGCCGTCCACTTAAACTGACCGGCCGGGCAAGGAGAGCATTCATCAGAGAAGCAGCCAAGACCCCATGGTAACTCTAGGGGAGCTGCAGAGATCCAAAGCTCAGGTGGGAGAATCTGACCACAGGACAACTATTAGCCGTGCTCTCCACAAATCTGGCCTTTATGGAAGAGTGGCAAGAAGAAAACCATTGTTGAAAGAAAACCATAAGAAGTCCAGTTTGCAGTTTGTGAGAAGTCATGTGGGGGACACAGCAAACATGTGGAAGAAGGTGCCCTGCTCAAATGAGACCAAAATTGAACTTTCTGGCCTAAAAGCAAAACGCTATGTGTGGCGGAAAACTAACACTGCACATCACCCTGAACACACCATCCCCACCGTGAAACATGGTGGTGGCAGCATCATGTTGTGGGGATGCTTTTCTTCAGCAGGGACAGGGAAGCTGGTCAGAGTTAATGGGAAGATCGATGGAGCCAAATACAGGGCAATCTTAGAAGGAAACCTGTTAGAGTCTGCAAAAGACTAGAGACTGGGGTGGATGTTCACCTTCCAGCAGGACAACGACCCTAAACATACAGCCAGAGCTACAATGGAATGGTTTAGATCAAAGCATATTCATGTGTTCGGGTGGCCCAGTCACAGTCCAGACCTAAATCCAATTGAGAATCTGTGGCTTGAAAATTGCTGATCACAGACGCTCTCCATCCAATCTGACAGAACTTGAGCTATTTTTCAAAAAAGAATTGGGCAAAAATGTCCTCTCTAGATGTGCAAAGCTGGTAGAGACTTCCCCAAAAAGACTTGCAGCTGTAATTGCAGCGTAAGGTAGTTCTACTAAGTATTGACTCGGGGGAGCTGAATACAAATGTACACCACACTTTTCACATATTTATGTGTAAAAAAAAATTTGGAAAACCATTCATCATTTTCCTTCCACTTCACAATTATGGGCCACTTTGTGTCGGTCTATCACATAAAATCCCAATAAAATACATTTACGTTTTTGGTTGTAACATGACAAACTGTGGAATATTTCAAGGGGTATGAATACTTTTCCAATGCGCTGTATATCATGTTCCTATCTGAAGAAGGCATTTCAGACCTATACCATCAAGGCTTAGATACCTGGAAGCTATATGTAGGTTAATTGTGATATGATTTCATGTGTGAGCGACGTCCTGTGTGTTTAGTTTGAGTGACAACATTGTCCTTTTTAACCATTTTTATGGTGTCTGGAGGGGTGGGCCATTGTGCCTTCCTATTATTTGGCTAATTTTTGAACAATAAAGTGTATATCTCCTTGACATGGTGGGATGACCCTAGTGGTTCCCCTCTTCCTTTGCCCCAATCCCCCTCATTCCTATATACCATGATCCAGTTATGGAGGTACCCCATTCCCTCGGACGAATCAGTCAATATATTTTGGTGACCACCTAGTAGTTTGAGATCCATCTTTTATATTATAATAAGCCGTTTAGGACAGCTGCCTTTGTTTATGCTTACTGTGACGTGGGTCCAAACTGTGGCCCACAGGCCGGATGCGGCCCTTTTCTTGCCTTTAACAGACCTTGAGGAACCATTCCTCCCTAGGACCCTAACAACTGAACACAGCTCCTCCCACTGATACCAACAATAAGGCACTGTTCCTCCAACTGAGATCACCAACCAGCATAAATTCCTCCAGCTGACCCCAAACAATGGGGCACAACTCTTATTGACTGTCACTGTCAGGGACAAGCTGGCCATAGTGCAGTCGAAGTGTCAAGGTGAACACAAATGTGCAGGTGCTGCTCTGTGGGTGCCTGTCTTGCACTGCACCTGCATTTGTCATTGATACTGGTGCCAAGTGGCCTATATAAGTTCAGCAGCTGCACTAGTTGGTTGCTGTCTGATCTGCAGCTGTTACCCGTGTTCCTGTATCTACTTCAGTGTTTGATTTCTGTGATTGAACTGGCTTGACCTTATCTCGCTTGAACGCTACCTACCCTGTCCTTGGCTTGCCTCTTGACTCCGCTTACCTCCTGCTTATCTGCCTGATCTTGTGTTGCTGACCTCTGCTTGTACCCTGACTATTCTCTGCCTGCCATCTATGCCTGTATCTGACCACCTGTTGCTGACCTGGCTTGTCTGACCTTGCATCCAGTCCTTTCCTGTCCTGCTCTGCATACTGCCTGATTCCTGCTGGCTCTCCACCTGCCGTGTGCTGCCAGTTTTCCTGCACCTGCAATCAGCCACTGTCTGCCAAGCAACAGCCGCCTGCTGCCTACCCAGCCCAGGGTCTGCTGCCCCTGCTGCCACCTGCTGTTCCAGCTATCTGTTCCAACTTTGGTGATGTACCTGCTACACACCTTTGCAAACAGCAGGAAATCCTACCTCGGACTCAACATCGGTGGACCCTGAGCTGGGGCTGTACGATAGCCCTCTCTCAGGCTCAGCCACAAGGTATGTGTGAGGAAAGACATTCCAGCAGACAGGATGGCTCTTCTAGACAGCGTTCTGTGCATAGACACGGGTTATTTCGTGTTCCTGTTTATGCTAATAGAAACTGTGCATGTGCTTGCATGTGCTTGCGCATGCGCATATCTGTTGCATCTGTTCGCATTGGCACCAAACGGCTATTTAAACTGAGTCTGTGCTATGCTAGTACTCTCTTGCCTACAGCAGTTCCGTGCATACCTACTACCTGTTACTCTGCATCTGACTACTGTTACCAACCCGGCTTGTCTTGACTACTCCTGAACTCTGCCTGCATTGATCCTGGCTTGCCTCTGACCATGCTTCTGCCTATTCCCCTTGCTGCTACTCCACTGATCTGTTACCGACTCGGCCTGTATCCTGACATTGCTTCTGCCTACGCATCTGCTCCTGATCCGTCTGCCTGTGTATGACCCGGTTCGTCTGACTCTGCTTCTGTCCCCATTGCTGCTGGACTGCCTGCTGCGAGCCTCTGCCTACACTCCACTGGTGCCGCTCACCCCCCGTCTGCTACCAGCTTGTGCCTATCCACTATCTCCAGTACCAGCCTACTCCTGTCCCCTGCTCACTGGTGTCCATCCATCCTTCCTGCTCCACAGTGCTCTACTGACTTTCTCAATCTGCTTCTGTCTCCTGCTGACTGGTGTCCATCCAGCACTGCTGCCTCCTGCTCTGTTGCGGTCCACTGACAGTGTTCCCTTGCTTGATCCGGAGAGTCCGTCCAGCCCTGCTGCAAGAACAATAGGCACTTTTGCCACTCTGTACTCCTGCACTGCCTGTCTGTTCTATCAGGGGCCCCAAGTCAGAGGTGTAAGAGAGGCCTTCCTCATCGTATCAGGCTCTTCCACCAGGCATATGACAGTCACCATGGATGGGGGCACTATTCTTCCCACTGATACTAAGGATGGGGTAGTGTTCCCCCAACTGACACTAATGATGGGGCAATATTCCTCCAAATGACACAGGACAGTGGGGTACTATTCCTCCTACTGATTCCAAGGATTTGGAACGGTTTGTTCCTCTGACATCAACAATGGGGTACGATTCCTTCTCCCACACCTCCCAGGAGCAAGATCATTATATTACTCCCACGCACTACTGAGACGGTTTATTCCCACTTACGCAGGGTAATTTTCCACTCCTACTTGCTCTTGTATCATGATACAAGTCTGTGAGACTACAAAACCATATCAGATCAGATCTGAAGCAGATCAGAAGGAGGTCAGCTGCACTGGTCAGTTCTAAATTATCTCAGAAGCATCTCAAACTGATTCCAAATTAAGAATATTGACATAAACCAAAAGTTCATGGCAGTGCCAGGGCAAGGTCATCTAGCGCCCAGGGCATAGATGCTAAACTGCACCTTAGGATTAGGGTCAGGGCGCCCCCATCCCTGCAAAAAAACATTGCGCCCATGGCAGCTGCTCCTCCTGCCCACCCCTTGTCCCAGCCTTGGCACATGGACACAGACCCTAGCTGTGTCAAATCTGCTTCACTGCTCCTGTTTTGCATTGTCCAATTGTATAACAGAATTGATAAATGTCCCCCATTACCTTTCTCTTTGCTTCCATGAGTAAGAAAACATATCAAAATATCATAAGGTCTGTCTTTCCCAGATCCTAAAGCATTCTTACAGCAAGATTCGAAAGCAAACATCTGAATATGCGAATGGGTGAGTTGGGACAGCTGTGCAACCATAAACATGAATGCTCAGATCACCCAAGCATCCATATTTATACCTATGGAGGAAGGCGCGTGAACCTTTTATAAGTGAACAATGTTTTTCAGTTAGGCTAGTTGGCTTGCCCCATGAGATCTGTTTAGCTAGAGATGCCTGCAGTTTTCCGTGAAGGTCAGAGAGAAATGTACTACTGCACTGCGCCCAAGCATATTTTAGCGGCCCTAGAAAAAAATGATGAAATATAAAACTCTAATAATGAAGGGGTTCAGGAGTCCTAATATTCCACGGTAAAATAGTTCAGACTAGCAAAGGTGCTTACACAGGTTAAAGCAATCCATTCCTGTGTCTGTCTTGCTTCCTCTCTCGTTGTGTCTGCATAGTTTACTGTGTTTTCTCTCTCCCCTGTTAGTTCATTATAAAATATCTCATTCTGCAGCCAATCTTTTATGAATTCTCAGCTAGTATAGTTTTACAACCTCTTAAAAATCAGGCAGTAACTGAGAACAACCAGAAATGAATCACACATTCTGCCCTTGTGCAGATGGAAATGACTTTTCATATTTGCACCGCCGTATTTTTCCTTTCTTGAAAACCGAAAAATCGAACAAGATGATTAAAGCAGATCTATTGTCCAAAATGTATTCACATTGCATTAAATATTTAAACCGTGCCAAAAATGCTACATTAATAGGGAAAAAAGCTGCTTATGGGTTCAGGCTGCTGCCAAATCCAACACTGAGATGAAAACAACATAAACCTGACAGAGAGTCTCACCTTTGCCCACTCTACTAAAAAAAATATATTTTATTGCTGATATTTTACTGCTGTCTGTGTATCCCTTGTAAAGATTTCCCTTCATTTCCTGGTGCATTGATACCTGTCAGCAAGGCCGTCTTTAACACAGGGCAAAAGGGGCAGCTGCCCTGGGTCCAGTCGTTGTTGTGGGGCCCAAAGCAGCTGCACCTTCAGCCTGAACTACCTGCAAATTGTTAAGTGAATTTGGGAGGGTCCAAAGAAAATGTTTGCCCAGGGTCCAATCAATATTAAAGACGGCCCTGCCAGTCAGTAGGACAGGACGTAAGGGGAAACCTCTCCAGCTGAAACACCAAGGCGCAATGAAAATCTGTAGTTCTAAATGTTCACTGCTCTATCCAAAACAAAGAAAATTATATCTGCTGTGTTCAGGCATAAGGTGTAGAAGAATCCCAAACTTTTGGATGGTGTAGTGCTATCCCCCAGAGAAGCCGCTGGTTACTTGGGTTCTTCTGCTTTCATAGGTGATGACCTATTTGGGTAGTACACACCCACATGGGGTCTACAATGGCTTTATTAGTCAAAAAGTTCAGAATGGCCCACTGCTTTTGAGGCTGTAACGAGGCAGGTGTAACGATACCCCCGTAGGGGCTGCTGAGTGTTGTGGTCACCCTGCCCAGCCAGGCACACACTTCTTAGGCATTCTGAGACATTAAACAGTCCTTGCACTTGTTTTTGTATTTTTATTGAGGGGTATTCAACTTGGATGGGACAAGGGAGTATGGGATGGCCACTTGGTTGAAGCACAATATACACGGTACTCAACTTATATACATTTCAATATATACACCTCCTCTCTTCTCGCCAACACATCACTTACTTGCAGGCTATCTCTCCTCAACACCTCCAGCACATTACTTGCTTGCAGTTCTCAGACCAGCTAGCACTAATTTGTAGACCTGGCACTGACTCCTCCAGGCCTAAAGTGAATGTCTGTTGCAGACAGGGGCCGCAGGCCCCTTTTAGTGTAGCAAAATTATAGAAAGTCCCAGTGCTAGCAGTCTATGTGGTTACTGCTCCCAGCACCACCTCTTCAGGCCCTGCAAGCCCTCCTGGCTGCAGCTGCCTCTCTCTTTATGCCCATGCTGCCACAGTCCACTCTTCTGGTTCTGCACCCATCCCAGACTGTGCTCTTCCAGTTCTCTCTGGTGTCCCTCTCCAGTCCTTCTTACTGTGCATCATTCACCAGCCCTCCTGGCTGCACCTGTTTTTCCTCCCTGGAGACTTGCTTGACAGTGCTCTCTCCTGCTGACCTCCCCTTGCTCCCATGCCTCCAGTCCAGGACACCTCCACATGTTCTTTGAGGGTCCTGTCTGCACCCGAGCCCAGAGGTCCCTCCTTTTTGTCCACGTCGGTCCTCCCGACCACTTACTACGTGTCATTCTTCCTGACCTCTCCCTGTGGTCTCTCTTGACCTTCTCGTGTCAGACCCTACCCACGTCTTGGTCTTCTCACCTGACACCGTCGTACCCGTATTTCTCTCTCCGTCGACGTCGGTCCTCCCGAACGTCCCGGACTTCTCCACCACGACCCTCGTCATTGGTGTATCTGACGATCGTGACCCTGAAAGATATTAAAACGATGTGATTTTCCCCGGACGCCGGGGACAGACGTTGTCTGTAAGTGAAATCCGGACCTCCTCAGTCACGGTCCAGATGTTTAATCACGATCGACCAGACTCTTGACGTTCGTTCATTACACGACCTCCACAACTCCTCTC
>BLSH010468313.1:1472534-1486677 GCA_018402905.1 Glandirana rugosa | reverse complement strand
GGGTCCTGTCTGCACCCGAGCCCAAACCCAAGGTCACCCCCCCCCCCCAGACTGGAGAGCTCCCTCAAAGGCCCCGACAGCCTAGCACTCCATCTCCACCTTCCAACCCAACAACTCTTCCCCAGCTGGGCTGTCCCTAGGTATTTAAGGAGGCCTGCCCCCTGCCAATCCAAGTCAGCCACCCTGGACTGGTTCCTGACTATCCCACTGCCTTCTGTCTGTGTCTTTATACCTGCATCTGTACCCACTGACCCGTGCCTGTCTCCTGCTTGGTGCTTCCACCTGTGTGCTTCTCACCAGCCCCCTCTGCACATCACTATGCAGATCTGCTGGCAGAAGACTTTACAGGCACTCATGCCACTCGGCACTCTGATGATTCCCTTTTACCTTACCAGGGCTCCTGAGCCAGAGCTGTAAGAGAGGCCTACCTCTGCACTTCAGACTACATCTCCAGGAACGTTACATGTAGGATATATCCAGAAAGGCAATGAACACTGAAGAAAAGGATTTATCTTAACATACTACCCATTGGCTGTCAGGGCAGCATCAGAAGACCAACGGTGATTGCAAGCAGGTTGAATGTACACACATGAGCACTTCAATTCTCACGGGTACGTTGTGTGAACATATATGCTCATGCAGGCGCATGGGCATGCCTCATCATAGTCTTGCAAGATTGGCCTATTTAGGGAACATAGCTGAGCCAAGAAGTTACTGGATGGTCTTCAGCTATTACCCTGCTACTTGTACCCTGAGCCCGTTTCTGAGATCTTCTCCCTTGTTGACCCGGCTTGTCCCTGGAATTGTCTCTGTTCTCTGCTGATTCCTGGCTCTGCCAATTCCTGACCATTAGTTTTTCATGCCTGACTATGGCTTGTCCCTGCTGACTTTGTGGTGCTTGTGACCTTGGCTTGTCTCCTGATAAAGGCTATGTCTACCCTGCATGCTGTCTCCTCGCTAATGACCATCACTTGTTCAGACCTCATGTTTAGTTTACTGTGAGCTCCGATATTCAGCCAGAAGCCAGCTGCCTTCTGATCTACCAGGGACCTTCTCGCCAATCTGCACAAGCCTGTCTCCTGAAGCAAGAATGGAACTAGACCATGCCCTCTCACTCCATGCTCCACTGCAGGTGTGCCTGGACCAGAGGAAAAGAGGAAAGCCCAAAGAAACAAAAATTTCCCTCCCACTTACCGGTAGCCTAAAAAAAAACAAAAGTACAGTCTAACAATTTTCATGAAAGACCAAGGTTTTAGTTGCACAACATTTGGGCAAAAGGAAAGCATTCTCGTCAGCTCTGCCTCCAAGGTACATCATAATAGTTTATATCATGGTGGTTGGAGCACTTGTGCAGCATCACAGAGGAGCGTATATTATTACTATACTAATGTTGAGGAATCCGATTGCTGAAAAGTGCAGATTAGACTGTGCATGACGAAGAAATTTCTTTAGTTTCGATTTGTTACTCTAGATATTTAGTTTTGTTCAATTTGTATTTGGGATTCGTATTCGGAATTCATATTCAGAATTTGTTTTGTCTTTTTTTTCCAATTTTCTTCAAATTTACAGATTTGTTTTTTTCAATTCGTAACGTTCAAATCAATAAATTTTGAATCGGTCGAATCGAAAACTTTAGTTTTTTGGGGGTTTTTTTCAATTCAAATGCGGCAAAGTGAATAAACAAAAGAAAAATCTTCATCAAACGATTACAATGACTCTTTAAATCACCTTTTGGCTTAACAAAAACAGCATTATTTCAAAATGGTACTCTAATAACACACACAGCCTTTGATTTCAGCAATATGTGTACAGTTATAATTCAACTGGAGTTCGATGTAAAATTCAATTCGGAATTCAGTCCGAATTTCGTAAATTCTGATGAATTTTGTTTTGATATTCGGCGCATTTGGTAAAATTTGTTTATATTGTAATTCGGTTATTCGGATACATCTGAAAAATTTGGAACAAAAGGAACCGCGCATGTCTAGCGCAGATCCATCTTAGGATATAGCTCACCGTGCATTCACGGAAAATTATTACTTTGTCACTCCTTTAACAGGTTCCCCACCGCGCGCCGTCTTTTCACGGCGGCAGTCGGGGAGCCCTGCGCGAATCGCCGTAAATAAGCGGCGATTCGCATTTGGCCACCAGGGGGCGCGCGCGCGCGCACCCGCCGCACTCCTGGGGAGTGTGCCCGCGGCTCGGGCGGACCTGATGTTCGCCGGCGAGCCGCGATGAGCGGCTACAGGGAAAGAACGGGGAACCGCCGATGTAAACACGGCGGTTCCCCGCTCTGTCAGTGGGGCATGAGAGATCTACTGATCCCTGTCACTGGGATCAGTTAGATCTCTCATGCCCATGTTAGCCCAACCCCCCCACAGTAAGAACACCCAGGGAACACAGTTAACCCCTAGCTCTCCCCCTGCAGGTTAACCCCTTCACTGCCAATGACATTTATACAGTAATCAGTGGACATTTAAATTTCTGATCGCTGAATAAATGTCATTGGTCCCAAAAAAGTGTGAAAATGGTCCGACATGTCCACCCCAATATCGCATTACCGCTAAAAATCGCAGATCGCCGCCATTACTAGTAAAAAATAAAAACCCCAGAAATGAATTCTCACCATCCGTAAACGCGGCCACTTTTGCGCAAACCAATCAATAAACGCTGATTGCAATTTTTTTTATCGCAAATATGAGGAATTATATAAATCGGCCAAAAATGGTGAAAAAAAATGTTTTTTTATATTTTTTTTTTTTTTGGATTTGAATTTTAGCAAAAAGTAAGAAATTTGGGTTTTTTTGCAAAATTGTCGCTCTTCTTTTGTTTATAGCGACGATAAGAAATGACGCAGAGGAGATCAAATACCACCAACAGAAAGCTCTATTTGTGGGAAAAAAAGGACGCAAATTTCGTTTGGGTACAACGTCGCACGACTGCGCAATTGTCAGTTAAAGCGACGCAGCGCCGAATCGCAAAAAGGGCTCCGGTCCTAAATCTGGAAATCCTTCCGGTCCTTAAGTGGTTAAGTAGTTGTTTTTCGTTGTTTTTTTTTTTCAAATAGGCCAACATCACATACTATACAATGTCAGTGCACTCTGGTGCCTTGTTCTTATTTCTCTAATGATTTCCCTAATCATGACCACGAGCTGCAGAAGGCCAATTAGAGTGTGTTTGGTGAAGGTCAAGACAAGTTTAAATCTGATCATCTCCAGGAAAGAAAATGCAGATAGCTACCTAAAGCTGAATTCAAGGCAAACTGCTGAATACAAAGATAAAATACATATATGGGACACATTTTACCAGTGGTGGCCACCCCCTAATCCATGCACCCCGCCCCTAACCTGGCAGGATGCCGGGCGCATGGATTCCAATGGGGTTTTGTTTTTTAGATTACAGCCTGAGGCTCTAAATGGCTTCAAAAAAGGGAGCAGAGCACTGCGCCCTGATCCCACCCAGTTGTGTGACAATAGCAAATTAATATTCACTATTGTCTTCCTGCTTCTCCCAGCCAATCAGGAAGCAGGTCAAGCCGATTGGCCGAGAGAAGTGATTGTATTGGCCGATATCTGGTGTGGGGAGGATGTATGGGGAGATCCAGGAGATGCGATCAAAATCTCTGCTCTGCGTCACTGTCAAGAGCCCGACCGCGTGCATACAACCTACCGGGGGGGGGGGGTGTTTTACCCCCCAAAGAATGTGAGTTTCTATTCATCTAGCCCTGAGATTTATAGAACTCTACCAGATGAAACGGCCTGTCTGGCAGGTCAGTAGATTGAGGCACGCCTGCCCTCAATCTATCCATTATTATATATGTGCTCCTATTATGTAGGCTCTCATTTATAGAGTTAGGACTGCAGATAATACTAGGACTCTACAGATTACAATGTATTTGCAAATTTGTGGAAACTAAGCCACTGTTGTTAATGTGAACTATTAGGATAATTTGGTTGGTTGCAGGCTGGTCGGTAAGTTGAGCTGGGAATTTCTCTTGTTGTGTTTTTGTTTGACATGCGTCGCCCTTTCCATGTGCTTCTTGCTGTTAAGGCCAGTTATAGTTTGGGGCAGTTGCTGTTTGTACTGAGATTTACTTAACTCTGCCTGATATCACAGCCTGTTTGGCAGGGCAGTAGACCTGAATTTTCTTTGCTGCAGTTAAAAAAAAACACTTACAAGTCTGGATTTTTTGACTGGACAGTGAAAGGAGAAGCAGCACACTGAGTTTCTCTCTCTGTCACTGTGCTTTCTCCCACTATTAGCATGTCCCCTGTTAGTGCATGATCAGTGCAGCACACCCGATTGGCTTATTGTGCTGCTTCTTCTTCCCCTAGTTTGAGATCAGCTGTACAGGGTGGCAAGAGGTTGATCCCAAGTCAAATTCAGGTACATACAGACACTGATCACATTTACAAAATACCTGTACTGATCTACAGTATACAGATTTGTGTATTTCATGTGCTTTGTGTTCAATTTTAAATTAAACAAAATCGACCAAAAATCGAAAGAACTGCTATACCAAAAACAAAAAAAAAAATATATATATATATAATATACTGAATGCATTATAAAAAAGAGTCTAATGTGTATCACTGGGGGGATCCATAGTGGAGAAGGATCTGGATGTTCTGATAGATCATAAGCTTAATAATAGCATGCAATCAGGGCCGGATTAAGAGCATCAGGTGCTTGGTGCTGACCATTTTGGTGGGCCTTTTACTGGGCACCCTTCTGCCCTTCCAAGAGCCCGTGCTGGCGTGCGCCCAAGCTAAAAAGGGTGCAGCCGTACAGGTGTAAGATTAGGGAAGCCTGGCATTTGATTTGCCAGGTTTCCGCAAGGGCCGTGCATCGGCATGCACTCCGAGCTGCAGCCGTACAGGACTAACATTATGGAAGCCCCAGACTTATGTAAGAGCCCTGCATTGGTGTGCCCCAGGCTTCTGTTAGTACTGCTCATGAGACGCCCATTATCAATCCCACCAGTCTGCCCAGGCTGTGCATGCAGAATGCAGGGCCCATCACGGGAGATCTCTCCCCGTTGGCCCATTGCTTTCCATGAGTAGTCTGTTCTTTTTGGATGGCTGGGCCTATATTAAGGTAGGGGCCTGGAGCTCCTTCTCCAACAGCCCCTACGTTAATCCAGCCCTGCATGCAATGCCAAGCCGCGGTTTCCAAAGCCAGCAAAATCCTTTCTTGTATTAACCACTTCTGAACCAACGCCGTCAAGTGACGGCGGTCACTTTGAAGTGGAATACCGTTGTTATGGTAGCAGATAGTTAGCATAACCCCAGTATCTTCTTTTAGTGCAGGCGATTCTGCACAAGATAAGTGGTCTCAGCGGGGGATACGCCACGAGATCATTTTTATCAGCGGTGGGAGGGGTGCCCCCCCCCTCCCGCCGGTTTCTGGTCATCTCCGCCACTTACCGGACCCGCTGGCAGCCGTTCACCCGGCTCCAAAACATGGCAGGGCGGAAGCAAAGTCACACGTTGCTTCTGCCCAATGGTCTTAAAGGGCCCTTTTTTTTTTTTTTTAGCACTGCCTTTTTTTTATTTTTTATTTTATTTTTTGTATTTTACTGTAAATATGAGATCTGAGGTCTTTTTGACCCCAAATCTCATTTAGAAGGTCCTGTCGTGCTTTTTTCTATTACAAGGAATGTTTACATGGTGTCACGCGACTACGGCCAGTCACAGAGACGGAGTGCATGGAAGGAGGAGGGGCAAAGATGGACGCGGCCAGCACAGGGGACAGCACTGGCATTGATTGCAGGTAAGTGGCACATAATGGGCTAATATGCGATGCATACTGGCCCATTATGCTTTTACTCTGCATGGAACTAAAGTGGAAATAAAACCATCAGGGTTTACTTCCTCTTTAAGAGAGGTATGGACTCCTGAGAGAGACATCATTTTGCCCCCCTGTACAAATCATTAGTGAGACCTCATCTGGAATAGGCAGTTCAGTTTTGAGCACCAGTTCTCAAAAAGGATATCGGGGAACTGGAGAAAGTGCAGAGAAGGGCAACCAAACTGATAAGAGGCATGGAGGAGCTCAGCTATGAGGAAAGATTGGAGGAACTGAATTTATTCTCTCTTGAGAAGAGGAGATTAGGGGGGATATGATCAACATGTACAAATACATAAGTGGTCCATATAGTGAACTTGGTGTTGAGTTATTCACTTTAAGGTCATCAGAGGACAAAGGGGCACTCTTTACGTCTTGAGAAAAAAAATGTAATCTCCAAATATAAGGTTTCTTATCAGTAAGAGCTGTGAAAATGAGGTGGTTCTGGCCAGCACAGTAGATTACTTTAAAAATGCCTGGATTCTTTCCTTAATGTACATAACATAACTGGGTACTGACATTTATAGGTAAAGTTGATCCAGGGAAAATATGATTGCCTCTAGGGGGATCAGGAAGGATTTTTTTCTGCTGCCGGAGCAAATTGGATCCATGCTTTGCTGGGGGATATGGGATTGTCTATATAGGGTTGTATTTTTATTTTTTTTTCATACCTTTTTTTGGTTGAACTGGATGAACCTGACTAACTATGTATAAAAGTGTCCACCTCTGGGCACAAGGAAGTATCAAAAGTGACAGTTTCCCCCATGAAATGACTGGACCGGAAGTTGGCTATATAGTAGATAATGGGCCCATTTTTATTTTCTCTTAATGCTCTTTTCTGTAAACTTTTTTATGAACTGTGTGCTGTAGGTTTAGTGGTCCTTAAAGAGGAGTTCCACGGGGGGAAAAATAAATTCAAAGTCAGCAGCTACAAATATTGTAGCTGCTGACCTTTAATATATGGACACTTACCTGACACTTACTGCAATGTTGTCACCCCAGCCAATTTTCGGATCGGCTGTCCGGTGCTGCCGCCGTCATATTCACTAAGGGAAACCTGCAGTGAAGCCTTTCAACTTCACTGCCGGTTCCCTACTGTGCATGCCGAAATGCGCTGTGCTTTCTAATTGGCCCACGGAGGAGAAAGGAGGAGGGGGGCCGAGCTTCTGACTGCGACCTGTCAAAAACAGGTCCCCATTCCCTCCTCCCCCCTGATAGGTGCTAAATGTGGCACCGGAGGGGAAGCAAATAAGCGAAGGTCCCACTTTTGGGTGGAACTCCGCTTTAAAGAACAACTCTGAATGCAAATGTGAAATATTGTATTAGCTGTAGGTTAACCACTTGCCGACCGCCGGACGTCCAAAGATGTCCTTGCCTTCAAGTGGTGATATCTGAATGATGCTGGCACCTACAGGCATCATTCAGATATAATTTTCATTCACCGGCGATTCTCTGCACCATAAGAATGATCATCGTTCTTATCGGCAAAGGGAGGGGACTCATTGTTCTTATCGGCAAAGGGAGGGGACTCCCCCTCCCGCCACCCTCCGGTGCTTCTCCAGGGCCGCCCGTGCCATCGGCGCCCGCATATGTAAACGTTGTTCAAATCATGCATGTGAGGTATTGCCGTGTGCTTTAGAGTGAGAGCAATAATTCTAGCCCAAGACCTCCTCTGTAACTCTAAACATGTAACCAGTAAAACATTTTTAAAGCATTGCCTATGGAGATTTTTAAGTACCAAAGATTGGAGCCATTTCCTGAGTGGGCGCAATTTTAAAGCATGACATGTTGGGTATTTATTTACTCGGCGTAACATCATCTTTCACAATATACAAAAAAAATTGGGCTAACTTTACTGTTCTGTTTTCTCTTTTTAATTCATGAAACTTTTTTTTTTCCAAGAGAAAGCGTTTAAAAAATTGCTGCACCAATACAGCATAACATGGAAAGTTGCAATGACCGCCATTTTATTCCCTAAGATCTCTGCTAATATATATATATATATATATATATATAATGTTTGGGAGTTCTGAGTAATTTTCTAGCAAAAAAATGATGATTATTACATGTAGGAGAGAAATGTCAGAATTAGCCTGGTGGCGAAGTGGTTAACCATTAGGCATCTATTGGGTCCAGCTGCACAGTAGTAGGACTGTGGTGATTTCAATGGGCTGCCCTATGAGAGACAAAATTAGCTTATGGGGAATTTTGGCGTGTTGTGGTTTGCACATTTATACTGTGTGGTTCACTACAGGCTTTTTGCAAGTGGCAAAATGAGTGTTTGGTGTGCTGTTATCAGTTAATTAGCACAACTAGTTCATTTTAGGTGTATAAAGGTGGCCATGCACTGTACAATTTCTGTATAATCTCCTTTAGGTTTTCCAAAACTATTCAATAGGAGGACACACCTATCTATCCAATAACTCTGTATCCAATCAGGCATGCGCTTGAATTACATAGTTGGTAGATCTAAAGGAGATTGTACAATCACATTGTATAGAGTATGGTGAGCTTTACAGACTTCCAGGGACACACTTCTCATGTTTTCAATACTACAGCTCTGCTCCACTTAGAAGCAGGTTATGTGATCACTCCGCTCCTGCACACTCTGACAAATGAACCATATATGCATGAAGAATGTAAGATACAAAACGATCAATCAGCATAGGAAGACACTGACTAGGTATTGAGGGAGAACATTCTCACTGACATTGCCTGCATTGGAGAAGCAGGAAACTACAGAGGTAGACAGGAGCAATCTCCTGGAGGGGGAGGGCAGGTGCAGGGTGTGTTTTACGAGGTCAACTGCTGAAAAACTTTCTCACACTGCTAACGGTTTTCACATCCTATGAGATGTATACCAGGAAGTCATGAAAGGTTTTCTACAGAAGAAAGCAAAGGCTGAGGTAAAGCCTGCTCTAGAATATAGAAAAAGCTTTTTGTTTTCTGCAACATAGATGCATTCATGGTATATTGGTACATAGGGAAGCTGGAATTTAGAAAAAAAAAAGGTGACCTTAGCCTTTAATGTAATGTTAGCAGCTTGTTTAATAGTTTGAAAAAGCATGTTGCTTGTTCCTGTAGTTTCTAAAACACATATAGACGGAATCTGTGGTGTAACTATAGCCTATAACAGTGATGGAGAACCTTGGCACCCCAGATGTTTTGGAACTTTGATCATCATGGGAAACGTAGTTCCAAAACATCTGGGGTGTCAAGGTTCACCATCACTGGCTTATAGGAACATACAGCAAAATGTTGATGTGGCCCCCTTTGCAACCAACCACACCCAACAGTGACTTCTGTCCCTGCAAAGTGTCTGTGACCCCCCCTCCCCCATGGAGGGCTTTTCCCTGTTGACCACCAATGCAGAGAATTATTTTTCTTCACACTGACCACTGTCAATGGCCTTTGTCTCCTCCAGCCAACCACTTATACGGGGTATTTTTCTTCCCCCTGATCCCCAATGGCAGACATTTTTCCTCCCCCTAGCCATCAATGCTGGCCATTTTTCCTCCTGTTGACCAGCAGTATACATTTAGGTGGAACTACACCACACACTACTGACTGCTGCATTCTGCATATTGTATTCTACATAACAAGGTGCTTACTGCTGTGCATTACATATTCCTGACCAACATGTTTATGGTCTCAACAGCTCCTGGTTTCTAAGTGGTTTCCGACTATTTTAATGAAGACAAAGTGTTCTTTGTCCACATTGTTTTATTTTCTAAAGATGATCCTTTAGGTTTATAATGTGTCTCACTTATTGTACAGGCATGCCTGACAAAGGGCTCCTGCGTGGCTCCAAAATGTTGCACTTGCCTCTGTGATGTGCTCTGCAAAAACCTTTGCACGATGATTGTAGATCCATGGTGTGCTGGCGAATATGTACACTTCTTGATGTTTCCAGGACCCAGCTGGTAATCGCTGCAGCACCCACTATTTGATGAGCCTTGTTTTCCAGAAACACGTGCGATAGGAATATAGATAAGAGTGTCAGTAAGGAGGATGGTGTCAGAAGAGCAGTGAGCACTGTCAGTAAGGCAGTGTGTTCCCAGTGTCAGTAGGGTAGTGGGCAGTGTCAATAAAGCAGTGAACGTGTCAGTAGAGCAGAAGTTGGTGTCAGTAGAGCAGTGTACAGTGTCAGCCAGTAGAGCAGTGAATGGTGTCAGTATGCCAGTGGACAGAAGGGTAGAGGATGGGGTCAGGAAGCTCAGGCAACAGGAAATAAGAATAACTTGGACAGGAGGGTGGCAGGGGCAGAATATACAGGAACCAATCCTTTCCATTTTCCTCCTGCAGCTGCTGAATGCCGGCGGGAGGGAGAGGAGGAGAAGTAGGCTTTCAGCAGATGCAGGAGGAAATTGGAGAGGATCTGTCCTGTGTATGCCCCCCACCTCCTGTCCTGGTGAAAAACCAAATGTGACAGGGAGCCAGGGTCTCTAGGAGCATGGGCAGGGTCACTATTGCGACCCCTGATGCTACGCCCCTGTACATTGGTGGTCTGTGAAAAGCCTCCCCTGTACATTAATGATCGGCGAAAACCTCCTCTGTACATTGGTGATCAGTGGAAACCTCCTCTGTATATTGGTGATCGGTGAAAACCTCCTCCATACAATGATGATCTGTGAAAAGCCTCCTCTATATATCGGTGATTGGTGAAAACCTCCTCCATACTTTGATGATCTGTGAAAGGCCACCTCTGTACATTGGTGATCAGTGGAAGCCTCCTCCATACATTGGTGATCTGTGAAAGGCCTCCTCTGTACATTGGTGATCAGTGGAAGCCTCCTCTGTACATTGGTGATCAGTGGAAACATCCTCTGTACATTGGTGATCAGTGGAAGCCTCCTCTGAACACTGGTGATCAGTGGAAGCCTCCTCTGTACATTGGTGATCAGTGGAAGCCTCCTCTGTACATTGGTGATCAGTGGAGACATCCTCTGTACATTGGTGATCAGTGGAAACCTCCTCCATACATTGGTGATCAGTGGAAGCCTCCTCTGTACATTGGTGATCAGTGGAAACCTCCTCCATACATTGGTGATCAGTGGAAGCCTCATCTGTACATTGGTGATCAGTGGAAACATCCTCTGTACATTGGTTATCAGTGGAAGCCTCATCTGTACATTGGTGATCAGTGGAAACATCCTCTGTACATTGGTGATCAGTTGAAGCCTCCTCTGAACATTGGTGATCAGTGGAAACATCCTCTGTACATTGGTGATCAGTGGAAACCTCCTCTGTACATTGGTGATCAGTGGAATCCTCCTCTGAACATTGGTGATCAGTGGAAGCCTCCTCTGAACATTGGTGATCAGTGGAAGCCTCCTCTGAACATTGGTGATCAGTGGAAGCCTCCTCTGTACATTGGTGATCAGTGGAAACCTCCTCCATACATTGGTGATCAGTGGAAGCCTCATCTGTACATTGGTGATCAGTGGAAACATCCTCTGTACATTGGTTATCAGTGGAAGCCTCATCTGTACATTGGTGATCAGTGGAAACATCCTCTGTACATTGGTGATCAGTTGAAGCCTCCTCTGAACATTGGTGATCAGTGGAAACATCCTCTGTACATTGGTGATCAGTGGAAGCCTCCTCTGTACATTGGTGATCAGTGGAAACCTCCTCCATACATTGGTGATCAGTGGAAGCCTCATCTGTACATTGGTGATCAGTGGAAACATCCTCTGTACATTTGTGATCAGTTGAAGCCTCCTCTGAACATTGGTGATCAGTGGAAACATCCTCTGTACATTGGTGATCAGTGGAAGCCTCCTCTGTACATTGGTGATCAGTGGAAACCTCCTCCATACATTGGTGATCAGTGGAAGCCTCATCTGTACATTGGTGATCAGTGGAAACATCCTCTGTACATTTGTGATCAGTTGAAGCCTCCTCTGAACATTGGTGATCAGTGGAAACATCCTCTGTACATTGGTGATCAGTGGAAGCCTCCTCTGTACATTGGTGATCAGTGGAAACCTCCTCCATACATTGGTGATCAGTGGAAGCCTCATCTGTACATTGGTGATCAGTGGAAACATCCTCTGTACATTGGTTATCAGTGGAAGCCTCATCTGTACATTGGTGATCAGTGGAAACATCCTCTGTACATTGGTGATCAGTTGAAGCCTCCTCTGAACATTGGTGATCAGTGGAAACATCCTCTGTACATTGGTGATCAGTGGAAACCTCCTCTGTACATTGGTGATCAGTGGAATCCTCCTCTGAACATTGGTGATCAGTGGAAGCCTCCTCTGAACATTGGTGATCAGTGGAAGCCTCCTCTGAACATTGGTGATCAGTGGAAGCCTCCTCTGTACATTGGTGATCTGTGGAAGCCTCCTCTGTACATTGGTGATCAGTGGAAGCCTCCTCTGAACATTGGTGATCTGTGGAAGCCTCCTCTGTACATTGGTGATCAGTGGAGGCCTCCTCTGTACATTGGTGATCAGTGGAGGCCTCCTCTGTACATTGGTGATCAGTGGAAACATCCTCTGTACATTGGTGATCAGTGGAAACCTCCTCCATACATTGGTGATCAGTGGAAGCCTCCTCTGCACATCGGTGATCAGTGTAAGCCTCCTCTGTACATTGGTGATCAGTGGTGGAAGCCTCCTCCATACATTGGTGATCTGTGAAATGCCTCCTCTGTACATTGCCGATAATTGTTTTAGTAACAATGAATTACTACTTTTACATGCTTTCATATGAATACAATATATAGATGAAAGTAGAAGTATCTTTTTCAAGATAACATTAAATATATACTGTAGATCTACATTACATATAATTGTAATGCAGCTTAACATTTAGGAAAACTCAATAGGAAAAAAAACGTGGAAATTAGATTTTAACCGATTAAATACATTGTGGCTTTTTCTATAATAAAATTATAATCCCATCTTTCCAACAATATTAAATTATTTTTTCAACTAAAAGGTTGTAATACATCATCCAGGGCGTAGGTGTATAGCGTCTGCATTTAATGCTTCACTTATTCTGCATGAATAATATTCAAGTTTCTTTGGGGTGCCCATATGAACCAGAACATCCATCCAGTATGTTTTTTTTTATAATTTTTTTATAATTTGTTAAAATTGGATCCCAATTATGACCCCTCTGAGGAGCAAAATGGGAAAAGTAAATTTCCCCCTTTCTGCTTAAAACACAAGATTATTTCTATTCAACTGTAGGGTTTTAGTTATGTATCCCCCAGAGGAAGGCGATTAAAGCCAGACTTGTGTCATATACCCTGTCATTTTTTATTTGCTTCAAATCTTAAAAATAAGATCATTGAAAAGCCACTTTTTTATCTAAAGTGCCTTTATTATATTTATATACTTCTGTTATTTGAAAATGGTAATAAACACTGTGAACTAGCACATAATGAACACTGTGAAACTGAACATGGTTTATAGAAACATGCTATTTTTTGACAGATCGACATGTATTTGTATAGATCCCCTTTGTCGACCGTTGTCCATCCTTTGGGGCTGTAATGGACATTTGTATAGGGAAAGGGAGTAGAGGCATTTAGATTTAAAACACGGGCAGTCCCTCCAAAAGGAATATAGATTGGAAAACAACCCAGGGCAAAATCAATGTCTCCATTATGGGTGGACAGAGAAAAAAAATCAGATTTCTGTTTGAGCCTGATGGAAAGATGTATTCCTGCTCTGGTATAATGAGCTAGATAGGTTGCTAGTTATATTCAGTTCTATTTTTCCATTCCTATGGTATATTCAAGAAACCCAGCCCTCTTCATTTCTATCCTGAAGTAGAAAAGTAAAGATGAAAATTGGTTATGACTAGAGTTGAGCAAACCCGTACTGCAAAGTTTGGGTTCGTACTGGACTTTAGGGTGTCCGTGTCCCGAACCCGGACATTTGAGAAAAAGTCCGGGTTCAGGTATTTTTTCACACCTGTTGAATAGCTGCAGGGTGGCCAATCAACAAGCGTTTCACTCGTTTGCCCTTAGAAGCCATCACAGCCATGCCTACTAATGGCATGGCTGTGACTGGCCAGTGCATCATGTGACCCAGCCTCTATATAAGATCAGTATTGGTTAAAAGTAGAAATGAAAAGATGAAGTCCTATCTTTACTTCTCCCGACCCAAAGAACTTATATGGTATCCTTACCTTTTTATCTTGACTTATATTGATCGTTGGATAGATCGAGTAATATGGTCTCGTCCTTATGTAGAAAGGTAGTCCGAGTTTGTCTTTAGACTAAAAAAAAGAGACAGGTGGGTATTACCTCTGTAACTAAAACGGGACCCAACAA
>BLSH010468313.1:1462013-1472524 GCA_018402905.1 Glandirana rugosa | reverse complement strand
TGCTCTGGTATAATGAGCTAGATAGGTTGCTAGTTATATTCAGTTCTATTTTTCCATTCCTATGGTATATTCAAGAAACCCAGCCCTCTTCATTTCTATCCTGAAGTAGAAAAGTAAAGATGAAAATTGGTTATGACTAGAGTTGAGCAAACCCGTACTGCAAAGTTTGGGTTCGTACTGGACTTTAGGGTGTCCGTGTCCCGAACCCGGACATTTGAGAAAAAGTCCGGGTTCAGGTATTTTTTCACACCTGTTGAATAGCTGCAGGGTGGCCAATCAACAAGCGTTTCACTCGTTTGCCCTTAGAAGCCATCACAGCCATGCCTACTAATGGCATGGCTGTGACTGGCCAGTGCATCATGTGACCCAGCCTCTATATAAGCTGGAGTCACGTAGTGCTGCATGTCACATCATCTCATACTAGTGTAGGGAGAGGATGCTACTGCTGGTGTGAGGGACAGATTAGCTTTAGAAAATCTGTTAAAAACAGCGATTTATTGGTGGGTGGGTGCTAGAGGAGATTTTTGCTTGCTAGAGTACATTTTGTTTGCTAAGCAAAGTGCCTCATATAAAACCTAAGCAATTTTTCTGTTTGTTAGGTGGGTGTTTGCAGCCATTTTTGCAAGTGCAGTGCACTTGCAACTGCTTGTGTGTCAGGGACACTACTTTAATTGTGTTCTGTTAGTTCAGTTGGCAACATTTTGGCATATTTACTGCTTTTACATGGCAGTTAGACACATTTAAAAAAATATATTTTTTTTTTTGTGCAAAATATGACATTTGCGGCCAGCGGGGCATTTCTTGCACAAAATTAAAAAGTGCGTCTACATTGCTGGTTTAAAAAAAAGAATAATAAATAGTGCTACATGATCTTCTTCTTTTTTTTTTGTGTCTCAATATTTTGGGGGCTACCCCAATTAGAAAAAAAACCAAACAAACAAAAAACAGTGTTGGTTACCTCCTCCTCCACCACCGCCACTTCCACCTACACCGACACGGTCACCGCCTCCTCAACCTCCTACTCCACATCCCCCTCCTCCTCCATTTTTTTTTTTTTAATGTGATTTTAAGTTCTTTCCCTATCCACATTTGTTTGCAGGGCACTTGTCCTACTCTTACCCCCATTTTGCTTCTTTTTGCAGCCCTCTATCCCTTTCCAAGACTTTTATTAGAGCCATTTTAGTGCACAAAAGTTCGGGTCACCATTGACGTCAATGGGGTTCGGGGTCAAGTTCGGGGCCGAACTCAAATTTTTTCACGAAGTTCGGCCGAACCCGAACATCCAGCTGTCCGCTTAACTCTAGTTATGACCCAAAGTCTTTACTAACCTTTTAGAAGTAATAAGGAACAGGTTTGATCTCACAAACTTATCTAAACTATAACCCACAATTTGTCCATCTTTGGATATGAAATGTCTACTTTTAAGAAGTCTCCGTATCATCAAATCCCCAAAAAATAAGACTTTCCTTGGAGAATGGGGGTTATTAGAATGTATGGAAGTTTCTCAATTTGAGATTTTGTACACCGTGGAGAGAAGAATACAGAGACTGTTTGGTGGAAGTTTCCTACAAATCTGTTCTTGTTACCTAATTAGTGGATGGAGGACAAAATGCATATTACCTGCATCATTGCTTGGAGTGCACAAGGTCAGGTTACAGATGGGGATTATAGGATGTGTGGCCTACCATTAGGTTCACAAGGAATTACGCTACGAAACAAGTGTCTTTTACCTCCTATCTTTGGGATCGCCAGTTAATTGACTTTTGTAAATGTAGAGTAAGAAAATGTGTTGACCAGCTTTTGTGCTCTTCAAGTGGGTTTTGCATTTCTATATAAGTCTGCAGTATAGGAATGCAAACCCAGCTTGAACCAGGCCAGAAGGAGGTCAACTCTAGACTAATTGCACCTGTCAATGAATTCTGAATGATTTAAAAAGCATCTCAAACCGCCTCCTAACTGATGCCCTTAAAACAGACCCTTATTATCTGTACCTGTGCCAGTAACTGGAAAAAGGGATTGGGCTCAATGAAATGCACATATGGCAAATCTGCACAAAACATAGCTTGTACAGTAATGCTGCTTTACAACAGTACCAGTGGCGGCCCGTCCATTAGGGGCACACAGGCGCTACCCCTCTATCCATGTGCTCGGCCCCCTAATCTACATGTAGGGTGCTAGACGCATGGTTTCCAATGTGGGGGAGGGTGTTTTTTTGACGCACATGATTAGAGGCAGAGGCTCTAATAGGCTTCAAAAAAATGGTGGGCTTGATGCGCAGAGCACTGCGCTCCAAGCCCACGCAGTTGTGTGACACTAGCGAATGAATATTTACTATTGCCACACTGGTCCTCTTCCCAGCCAATCAGGAAGCGTGTCCGGACACTCCTCACCGATTGGCTGAAGGGACAGGTGATCCTATTGGACGCCTAGGAGGAGGAGGGAGGAGACGCATGATGGAAGCCGTCGTGATTCAGAGGACGAGGAGACACGATAGAAGCTGTTGCCCGTAGGAGCGATGCCCGCCCACAACCTAGATGGGGTAAGTGCGGGGCTGGATGAGCGACCTACCGACCACGAGACCCGGGGAGGTTGTGGGTGACCCGACAGCAAGGGGGGTGCCGCCCCCCCCAAAAAAAAAAAAACCACCAGCTGCCACTGAACAGTACCCATCAGTGGCTGTTGTGCACCAGAGACATGAATGTAGCATGACAATTCCTTTAAACCTGAAGTGCTTAACCAAACAAAACTTTCCATCAGTTTACATTGATTGGTCCTTTACTAGAGAGAGTGGGCTGGCTCTACATATTTCAGTGGTAGATACCACTAGCCAAAACCTGTTTTAGTTTTGCAGAGATAGAATGGCTAAAAGCTCTGCCAGGCAATTAATCCATTGTGAGGGAAAATACTGCAGGCGTCCCCATTGGAAGATTTCCCCTCAAACTCCAATTCAAATTTTGGACATCCCATCACTTTTTGTCCCAGTAACAGTGGCCACTAGGAGAGTGAATCCTCCCCAAGGAGGCAATAAAAGTGTGTTGAAAATAAAATAAATTTGCGCTGGGCCCTAGTGCTCTCGTGAACTACTGCAACACAAATCCTGGGATGCTGGATACATAACCTATAAATACAAAAAATGGTGCGCTGTTCCTTTAAATCATATACAGTGATATGAATATCATAGAAAAATATAACACAATGCAAATTGAGTAAAATAACAAGGTGCAAGTGCTGATGTACTGTGCAAACATGCAATGAGTGACAAAAATGAAGATAAATTAAGAACAATATCTCAATGAAAAATACGTGACAATGCTGCAACAGATCTCACATTTTTGGCCTTTATATTGTCATCGCTCCTGGCCATTGACCCTGATGAACGAACGCACTTTTTTTTTTTTCTTTTTCTCCTCCTGGGGTCCCTACCCCCCCCCCTCCTTTTGTTCCTTTATATTTTTGCCCCTCGCCGCCCCACTAGAGAGATGGTGGCGTGGGGTGGTGATTTCATTCTCAGGAGGACTGGCAATGAGGGCCCCATTTTTCTTGTTGTTGGTTGTTCCCATCAGTGGACACTGAAGAGAGGTTTGAAAAAGGGACTCCTGGTGGAGGTACACCAGCCGCCACAGGGAGAAAGAACTTTGTTTTGTTCAAGTTATGTTTAGTTATTCTCTCCCACCACTCCAGCCTGTGATGGACCTACTGTTAAGCATTCTTAGAATGTAATGTGAACTGTAAGGGTTTTTTCCGGTTGTGGGGTGGGGGATGTGGGGAGGAATTTTGGCTCTAGATTCTTTTTTATTAGGAACACATTGTTGACTAAACGGGGGGTAGAGATTAGGGGGCTCCCTGTTCCCCGATTCCGGGTGCTCCTGCTTAAGCGGTGGTGCCGGACTCGGGGAATAGGGTAGGTTGGGCCTGTTGGGTCTGGCCTTTAGGCTCCGCATAAGGGCTCGGCCCCCCTCCAGGTACACGTACTTTTTCTATTATGTGCCGCTTGTTTGTTCTTTTTTTTTTACAGGTTAAGTTGACTTTCCGAGCCGGATTGTTCCATCGGGCTATTGCGCCCCGCATTGAGTTGGACCTCAGTCATGGTCAACGCCGTGGCTGACTTCCGACCCTCCAGTGGGCCTTTTGTCCCACTACTGTTTTACATTTTGTTGTTGGGTTCACTATGGTATGAAAATTCATTAAAACCGTCTAAATTTGTAGAAGTGATCCACTTCCTTTCTCTAATGCACTATTCTTTGCTTCTTTACTCTACCTATTTTTCTTCTTACTATGGGTCCGCGGGGTTTGGGTTCGGGGGGGGAGTCTGGAGCATGGGCGCTCATCCAATATGACACTGAATTGGTTATCCCTGAACGTTCAGGGACTTAACTCTCCTTCTAAAAGGGTAAAAGCCTTTAAATATTTCCACCAACAACGCATTGATATAGCATGCCTACAGGAAACACATTTTTCCTCCACCTCCAGCCCTAAATATTTCGATAGTAAATACCCACTAGTATTTATGGCTAATGATCCAACTAAGCAGAGGGGAGTCCTAATAGCCTTCCGCAAAACGGTCCCTTTCAAATGTAATAAACAAATAGCTGACCCTGAGGGTAGATACTTGTTATTGCAGGGCACTATACAGGATGCTGAAGTTACCATCTTAACGTATTATGCCCCAAATGTTTCCCCGGGCCCTTTTTTATCACATATTTGTGTCCTCCTGGCTTCCCATTCTAGAGGTATGCTACTGCTGGCGGGGGATTCTAATGTATTATTGAATCCCTCGAAGGATAAGTATCCCTCCAGTCATGCAGCTCCGTCTATAGACGCACAAAAATTTGCCCAGTCGTTACAGCTGCATGGCTTGGTGGATATTTGGAGGGAGTTGCAACCCCAGGGAAGGGACTATACGTACTACTCCTCGCCCCACCATTCTCACTCTAGAATTGATCACATGTTTACGATGCGGAGTTTTCTCCCCTTGGTCATATCGGCTACAATTCTGAGTGTACCATGGTCGGACCATGACCCAGTTTTGGTAGTATGCCGATCGATTTTGGAAAAACCTCATTGTTCCTCTTGGGTATTGAACGATTCTCTTCTATCTATTGAAGGCGTTCAGGGGGGCATCCGAAAGGCCACGGAGGAGTATTTTTGGGTAAACACTGACTCAGTCTCATCTCCGGTAACATTGTGGGAGGCCTTTAAAGCAGTCTTGAGGGGCCACATAATCCAAGTAGCTTCTAAACGCAAACGAGAAAGGCTCAGCCGTCAGAAAGAATTGGAGGCAAAAGTGGAACAAGCCTCGGACTTATTTAAAAAATCCCCCACACAAGCTAACAGAAAGACACTGGATCAGTTGAATACAGAATTGAACTTGTGTCTTACAGATGCAGCTGAGCGCACGTTGAGATGGTCCCGCCAGCGGTGGTATGCAAAGGCTAATAGGCCGAACCGAATGCTAGCCAATAGACTCCGTACGTTTGTACCAAAATTCACTCCCATTACATTAAGAACCAGGCATAATATACTAACCAGTAATCCTGTAAAAATCCTGGACGAGTTTCGCTATCGTCTTACTAAATTATACTCACCCACGGTGGGGACGGACGACACAGCTATAGAATCTTTCTTGGATGGGTTGTCGCTCCCCACTCTGCGTGATACCCATATCTCCTTAATGGATAAGCCTATCCAGGTCTCAGAAGTTCTACAATGTATTAAAGCACTAAATGTAGGTAAGAGACCTGGCCCAGATGGCTATACGGTACTTTTTTATAGAAAAATGGCAGATATTATAGCTCCCCATCTGACTACAATGTTCAACTCTATCCAACAAGGCCAAAATTTTACGCCAGACATGATGTCAGCGAATGTGGTAATGCTCCCTAAACCTGATCGAGATCATTCCTCCTGGGCTAACTACAGACCCATATCTTTAATTAATGTAGATATGAAAATTCTAACAAAAATCTTAGCACAGAGGCTACATTTTATTTTTGCCCCGTTTAATTAAAAAAGATCAAGTAGGATTTGTGCCTCAGAGACAGGTGACGCTATTAGACGGATCATACAACTACAGCAAATAGCCCATAGTCGTGCTTTGGAATCAATGCTCCTATCTCTGGACGTGAACAAGGCATTTGATACCCTGTCTTGGCCTTACCTCATGGCAGTCCTCAGACGCTATGGATTTGGCACAGCTTTCCTTAAATGGATGTCAGCTCTATATAGTTCTCCCAGGGCTAAAGTTAGGTATTGTGGTTTTGCAATCGAATATATTTCCTATTGCAAGGGGAACCAGGCAAGGATGCCCACTCTCGCCTCTCCTTTTTATCTTGGCCCTGGAGCCCCTGGCGGAGGCTATCAGAGTAAACCCTGATATTAAAGGCATTGATGTGGCAGGCTCTTCTCACAAGCTGACAATGTTTGCAGATGATATCTTATTGGCAGTGACGTCCCCTAGGATCTCATTGCCGAACCTATTTCCTATATTAGACTCTTTTGCGACATTGTCAGGATTGAGAGTAAACCCGTCCAAATCCAGAGCTTTATCTATCAATTTGTCACAACAGACCCCGTTGGACCTGAAATCAGCATTTCCTTTTCAATGGCCTGCTTCCTTACCCTACTTAGCGGTTCGACTAACTTCGGCGTATAATGACCTTTTATAAGGCAAATTTTCCACCCCTTTTTAATAAACTGTCGGACTTATTGGAGTCTTGGTCACATTTACCTCTTTCCTGGTTTGGGAGAATAGTGGCGATAAAGATGACTTATCTTCCAAAATTACTGTACGCTTTCAGAGTGCTCCCTATCAAAGTTCCAGCCCACATACTGAGATTAAATCAGCGAAAAGTCTTGAAATGTATATGGGGTTCCACAAGGCCGCGTATAAATAAGCAGATCCTGTATGCAAAGAAAATTAATGGTGGGCTCTCTGTGCCAAATTTGCAGGCCTATTATACAGCAGCAAGCATAGCACCCCTGGCCCATTTACATGAGACATTTCAATTACCCCTGTGGGCTATGATTGATATTGTAAACTCTGATCCCATACCTCTTGCTTCCCTGATGTGGCTTCCCCCGAGACACCGCCCGACCTCACTAAGTCATTGCTTGACCCATTCGCTGAATGTATGGGAATCCATTAAATATTCAGCGAACCTTATATCCCCCCATCTCCCCCTACTACGAATTATATCTTGTCCTTTGTTTCTTCCTGGTCTGGAAAATCCAACACAGTTTTTGTGGTGGACGGCGAATGGCTTCACGGATGTCCATTTGCTGTTCACTCCTACTAGGATAATGACCTTTGATGCCTTACGCTCTTCCCATGACATCCCTCTGCGTGAGCATTTCCAATATATGCAGTTGAGGCATTTTCTACAACAATTGATTAAATCGCATTGTACCCCATATACTTTAACACCTTTCGAAAGCATTTGTAGATCCAGGCCCCACGCTTCGGGACTGATATCGATAATATACTCACCCATAATATCGGGAAAAAAGCCCCCAGTAAAAACATATCACCAACAATGGGAAAGGGAATTGGGTGGGCAGCTTGATCCAGAGGACTGGCAAGCCATGACTCTTACCCTGTCAAAAACTTCCAGAAATGTACTATTTTTAGAAAATGCCTATAAAGTGTTGTATAGATGGTATTACACGCCGGCCAGACTTGCAAAATTTATCCCATCCCATTCCCCATTGTGTTTTAGCGGTTGTTCCCAAGAAGGGACAATGGCCCACATTTGGTGGACATGCCCTAGGGCACGTAGGCTATGGACTAGGATATATGCCCTTCTTCGAACTATGTTTTGGGTTAACATAAAACGGGATCCGTATGAAGCCCTATTAGGTAAAGCTACTGTAGTATTACTTCGCCCAGAGCGTCAGTTAGCACAACATCTTTTTACTGCCACTAAATTAACTATAGCGAGGGCCTGGAAATCCCCTCTGCTTAGCTTCGAGGCAGTAAAGAATCGTATGAATGACATCATGATTAATGAAAAGTTGACAGCTATCCTTTCGGACACTCATGATAAATTCCTCAAGATTTGGCACCCATGGACCACGCAGGTTATGCCCTCTAGGTTCGACAATACATTGCTCCAGATCTGAACCCCCCCGGACCCGCTCCCCCTAACGGACCATTCTAATCTCACTTCACTACTACTACTTTTAGCTCTTTCCTTTCTATCTTCTACCTTTTTCTTCCTTTCTTTATATCACTTCATTGTACTTACCTTTCCTTTTTTCCTTTCCCTCTCCAAAAGGTTTGGTACAGATAATTAACACAGTTGTACTTCTGGTCTGTGGTAATGCTAGTTGGGAATTATGAAAATGTTATAGCCCCTGTGAACACACAGGACGTTTTAAGGGAAACATCAGGCACATGTCCTAAGCAACATTGCTGTTAAGAGATAATTTGATTTGATGTACCATGCACTATGTTACCTATTGTACTATATGTATTCTATGTAACTTCTGGACAATTTATTAATAAATCTATTGTAAAAGAAAAAATATAAAATAAAAAATGTGTATATAAATAAACAAGAAAAATGTAGAGTGCCTTTTTGTGTCCTTATTGATAATATTATCCTATAAACAATGTATTGAAGTTCCGATTTGGTGTACCCCAGTGCTATATAAAATAACATATACACATAAATACGTAAACACTGCTGAAAAAATGTGTGAAAAAAACTGAGAATCACTGGTATTGATACAATTAACAATCAACAAGTGTCCATAGAGTGAAGTCCATAAACTTTTCTTTGTGCATCACACGTGCTCCCCTATCACCACCCTGCTTACCGGACAGCGCCACCCCACACAGGGGTAAAGCGCAGAGGCGCCTGTCTAGGCAGGTATTTCTGGAGTCCTGTAAGTTGATGCTGCTTCCCGACGGTCTGTCTTGTCTTTCAGGTGTATGGTTGAATCCACAATGTGATTAATCCAAGTCCTCTGTCTGGAATGTGGCGTAGGTCTGAACGCAGAATGAGTTGTTCTCCACCATCTATCCCCAGGACTTGTCTTGAATCAGGGTGGAGGCGGGGTCTTTAACCAGAGGCTTCTTATTCACTCTCTTCACGGCCCCCGGTGTGTTACTGTCAAGGTGGGTCGCCAGCACCACCTCACCTTCTTCCTTCGCCAGCACCACCTCACCTTCTTCCTTCGCCAGCACCACCTCACCTTCTTCCACCTTGACAGTAACACACGGGTGGCCGTGAAGATAGTGAATAAGAAGCCTCTGGTTAAAGACCCCGCCTCCACCCTGATTCAAGACAAGTCCTGGAGATAGATGGAGGAGAACAACTCATTCTGTGTTCAGACCTACGCCACATTCCAGACAGAGGACTTGGATTAATCACATTGTGGATTCAACCATACACCTGAAAGACAAGACGGACCGTCGGGAAGCAGCATCAACTTAGAGGACCCCAGAAATACCTGCCTAGACAGGCGCCTCTGCGCTTTACCCCTGTGTGGGGTGGCGCTGTCCGGTAAGCAGGGTGGTGATAGGGGAGCACAAAGAAAAGTTTATGGACTTCACTCTATGGACACTTGTTGATTGATAATTGTATCAATACCAGTGATTCTCAGTTTTTTTCACACATTTTTTCAGCAGTGTTTACGTATTTATGTGTATATGTTATTTTATATAGCACTGGGGTACACCAAATCGGAACTTCAATACATTGTTTATAGGATAATGTTATCAATAAGGACACAAAAAGGCACTCTACATTTTTCTTGTTTATTTATATACACATTTTTGATTTTATATTTTTTAATAACATTTTGATTCTCATTCCCTGTTCTGTTACATGATTTCCATGTAACATAAATATGCAGCTATAGTAATGTTTTTATAGTTGGTTATTACAATGCCATCTTGTGGTTCTTTTGGATATTACACCTTTCTATTGTATTTTCTTAGTGTGTACCTCCCATCCTCTGTGAGCTATTTCCTCTTCCTAGTTCACTCTACTCTGTAACTTCCTGTTCCGGGTGCACTCTGCTATTCTAGTTCCTCTTCCTGTGTCCTCTCTCTCATGAGGTAAAGAATATGGCTAAATGCTAGAAGGCCTCACTCAATCTACTCGCATCCTAGGACACATTACTATGTTTTGACCTGCAGTTACCATCTTTCGACCATCTGTCACATTTGTTGTATGCTGTACCTGCCTAACTCACTCCGGAAGATCGTAAATCGGTATAAGAAATGGAGTACTCTCTCTCCTGTGTCCTTCTCCTTGATCTTATCGTCTCACGTGGGCCTTGTCCTTCAATGTCTCATCTCACTTGATCCTTCTCCTTTATCGAGTGTCTCCTACCCTCCATGTGTGATTCTTTTATGTTATCTTTCCACATTATAGGTTTTCTTGGTGTTCTACCGTAACATTATTGGTTGATATTTTTGTAATGATATCGACGTATAAATACAATGTACCTTTAGTACATTGTCTTGTCCCTTACTCTTAGTTTTACAATAATTTTTTATATTT
>BLSH010468313.1:1438417-1453422 GCA_018402905.1 Glandirana rugosa | reverse complement strand
TAGGACCGGAGCCCTTTTTGCGATTCGGCGCTGCGTCGCTTTAACTGACAATTGCGCGATCGTGCGACGTTGTACCCAAATGAAATTTGCGTCCTTTTTTTCCCACAAACAGAGCTTTCTTTTGGTGGTATTTGATCACCGCTGCGTCATTTCTGATCGCCGCTATAAACAAAAGAAGAGCGACAATTTTGCAAAAAAAACCCAAATTTCTTACTTTTTGCTAAAATACAAATCCAAAAAAAAAAATATAAAAAATTTTTTTTCACCGTTTTTGGCCGATTTATATTCTTCCTCATATTTGCGATAAAAAAAATCGCAATCTGCGTTTATTGATTGGTTTGCGCAAAAGTGGTCGCGTTTACGGATGATGAGAATTCATTTTTGGGGTTTTTAATTTTTTTTTATTTTTTACTAAAAATGGCGGCGATCTGCGATTTTTTGCGGTACTGCGATATTGCAGCGGACATGGCGGAACGTTTTGACACTTTTTTGGGACCATTGGCATTTATACAGCGATCAGTGCTATAAAAATGCACTGATTACTGTGTAAATGTCAATGGCAGTGAAGGGGTTAACCTGCAGGGGGCGCGCTAAGGGTTAACTATGTTCCCTGGGCGTGTTCTAACTGTATGGGGGACTGCCCTAACAGGGGAAGGGAAGTTATCACAGCCTTCACGTAAAGGAAGGCTGTGATCACAGCCCTTCCCCCTCACACAGAGCGGAGGTCCGTGGTTACATACACGGACCTCCGCTCCTTCGCTCCGGGGGGGGCATCGCGGGTGGCCGGCGGCAATCGAAGCCGCCGCACCCGCTCCCTGGCCCCCCCTGGACACAGTGAGCGCGCGGGCGCGCCTCCGGCGGCGCGCGCGCGCTCACTATACACGTTCCCGCAGCCGCCGTCGTATGACGGCGATTTGCGGGAACGAGCCACTTTGCCGCCGTCAGATGCCGATCGGCGGTCGGCAAGTGGTTAACCACTTGCCTACTGGGCACTTTAACCCCCTCCTGCCAAGGCCAATTTTCAGCTTTCAGCGCTGGTGCACTTTGAATGACAATTGCGCGGTCATGCAACACTGTACCCAAATGAAATTTGTATAGTTTTTTTTTTCACACAATAGAGCTTTCTTTTGGTGGTATTTAATCGTCACTGGGTTTTTTTTATTTTTTGCTAACGATTTTAGTTTGTTTGAAATTTTGCAAACAGGTAATTTTTCTCTTTCACTGATCTGTGCTGATGAGGCTGCACTGATGGGCACTGATGAGGCTACACTGATGGGCACTGATGTGCGCTGATGAGGCTCCACTGATGGGCACTGAGGCTGCACTGATGGGCACTGAGGTTGCACTGATGTGCGTTGATGAGGCTGTACTGAAGGGCACTGATAGGCTACACTGATGGGCACTGACGAGTAGCGCTGGTGGGCACAGATTTGCAGCACTGGTGGAACTGCACTGATAATCAGTCCCCTGATTACCAGTGTAGATGTCCCTTTTAGGGATGCCAGCTGTCAGCATGAGGAGAGGAGTGCCGATAACCAGTGGCATCTCTAGCTTTCATATTTAGGGGGGGCACATAGCGGCACAGGGACAAAAGTAGGGGGGCCAACCATAAAACACAATTTTATATCAATAGTGTATATTGATTGGTTTCAAAAGTAATAAAATTAATTTATGGCGTTTGTACAACTGTAACTGTATGGGTGCTGGGCTGGCAGGGGCGTAAGAGGTCTAACTGATCCCGGTTACAGGGATCAGTAGATCTCTCTCATGCCGCCTGTCAAAATGGGGAACAGTCCTGTTTACATTGGCGGTTCCCCGCTTTTCTTGTGTATCAGGCGCTTTATTGGCAGTTACCACTAGTAGTCCGCTACCGCACACCCCCCCCCCCCCTCAGTGTGAAGTGAAAGAGGCCTGAAAGGCTCCGACAGGGAATCAGGGATTGACAGGAGGTCCAATTGCAAAGATAAAATCCTATTCTTCCGCGCTCAAGGAGTATGGCTTAGCTGCAGTGGTGAGGCAAGGGATGTCTGCTGATGTCAGAACTGGATAAAGTGCCAACCTGCTGCCACCTGATGGACTGGGGTCGTCCCAAACTATAGAAACAAAAAGGCACACAAGGGCGCACTGGCATAGCGCATTATCCTTGATAAATATTTAATCCGTAAAATCATAAAAACATACTCACAAACAGCTCTTATAAAAAGCATTCACAGTGCTGGAGTGGGTAACGACCATACAACCGTCTCCTGCTGGTAACCTGGATGGACAACTGACGCGTTTCCAGGCCATAGCCTCTTCATCAGGCTACGGCCTGGAAACGCGTCAGCTAGTCCATCCAGGTTACCAGCAGGAGACGGTTGTAAGGTCGTTACCCACTCCAGCACTGTGAATGCTTTTTATAAGAGCTGTTTGTGAGTATGTTTTTATGATTTTACGGATTAAATATTTATCAAGGATAATGCGCTATGCCAGTGCGCCCTTGTGTGCCTTTTTGTTTCTATTGACAGGAGGTCTTTCTGACAGAGAAGGGAACCGAGACAGTGAAGGCCACACTAAGGCCAGAGACAAGGCAGCCACGTGTGTCCACTCACTCTCACGTGTCCAGGGACTAACCAGGCAGGGGGCCACGCCGTGACGCCAACTGACTCCTCTCTCCAGACTCCAACCTAGCTCAGTCACCGTCTGTCTGTCTCCGATTCTTTCAAATCAATCACCACCCTGGCCTGAGCTGAGTAGTGTACAGTGTTCACACTGTCTCACCCTGTCGCCACCGCCGTTACGCCTCCACGAGGCAGGCAGTATGCTATGCACAGGCTGGCTCTGGCTGCAGTGCGCGTGCTGCTCTCCTCACACAGACTGATGAGCCATGACTCCACCCACTAGAGTCAGACTCAGTCTGAGAGGCGCTCACACAGCAGGCCGGGAGGGGAGGGCTCAGGGCAGGCGGGAAGCGGAGCTAGCAAGCTGCAGCCTGCAAGCACCGTGTGTGCAGTGTGAGTGACCGACTGACAGTGTGACTCAATGCGGCGTCCGTCCTTCACGTGACATCACGCGAGTCTGTCCCACTCCCTGTCTGTCAGTTAAACTTGGAGCAATGGAGCCTAAGCAGCGTCAGCGCTGGGGCGGCGACGGCACTGTGTGGCATGAATTCAGCTGGGGGGGCACACAATAAAATTGGGGGGTCATGGCCCTAGGAGGCCCCACCCTACTGACGCCCCTGCCGGCAACCGGCATCTGGTAAAGAGCTGCTGATTGGCTTTTTACCTCAATCTGTGATCAGTAGTGTCTGGAGGACACGGCGATCACAGAGCGCGCCGCCCATGCCCAACAGCAGGCGCGATCACGGGACGGCATCACATGACAGCGTCCCAGAACTAGACAACTGTGCTGTAGCCGTCATTTGGCTATAGCACGGTTGACAAGTGGTTAAAGGGATAAAACATGGTGAAATGGGCATGCACTGCAATGGTGTTCTACATATGCTTTTATTATTATGTTGACTTGGCATACATTACACAAATATGTCTGCCACATGATGTCAAAGAATGTGTGAAAAATTAAAAAAAGCAAGTATTAGTCTAACATTACAGTATGAATTGTATTTTCAAAAGTTGTTCATTTTCAGACAATATCCTGGTTCTCTGCTTTAACCACTTCAGCCCCAGAAGGATTTACCCCCTTAATGACCAGGCCATTTTTTGCGATACGACAATTAAGTGACAATTGCGCGGTCATGCAACATTGTACCCAAACAAAAGTTATGTCCTTTTTTCCCCACAAATAGAGCTTTCTTTTGGAGGTATTTGATCACCTCTGCAGTTTTTATTTTTTTGTGCTATAAACAAAAAAAGACCAAAAATTTTGAAAAATATTTTTTACTTTTTGCTATAATAAATATACAAAAAAAATTTTAAAAAAACAAATTTCTTCATCAGTTTAGGCCAATGTGTATTCTTCTACATATTCTTGGTAAAAAAAAAATTGAAATAAGCGTATATTGATAGGTTTGTGCAAAAGTTATAGCGTTTACAAACCATGGGATAGGTTTATGGCATTTTTATTATTATTTATTTTTTTTACTAGTAATGGCGGCGATCAGTGTTTTTTAGCGGGACTGCGACATTGTGGCGGACAGATTGGACACCTAACTGACATTTTTGGCATTTTTTGGGAACCAGTGACATTATTACAGCAATCAGTGCTAAATATACGCACTGACATTGCACTAATGACACTGGCAGGGAAGGGGTTAACAGGGGCGATCAAAGGGGTTAAATGTGTTCCCTGGGAGGTGTTTCTAACTGTAATGGGGATTGTGTGATTGGGGAAACACACAGATCCGTCTTCCTGCATAGCAGAAAGACAGGATCTGTGTGATCTCCCCTGTCAGAACGGAGATCTGCCTTGTTTACACAGACAGATCCCCGTTCTGTCTCTGCGGGGGGAACGATTGCAGGTGGCCGGTGAACCCGCTGATTGGCTCCCCTACTGGCCGGTGGGAGCGTACACACGCGCCCACAAAAGCGAGTTCACGAGCCGAGGTACACCTACGGCAATTTGTGGGAACGAGCCACCTTGCCGCAGTATAAGTGCAGCAGCAATTTTTATCGGGACTGCGATATTGCAGCGGACTTGTCGGACATTTTTGACACTTTTTTGAGACCAATGACATTTTTTACAGCGATCAGAAATTTAAATATCCACTGATTACTGTGTAAATGTCATTGGCAGTGAAGGGGTTAACCTGCACGGGGAGATCTAGGGGTTAACTGTGTTCCCTAGGCGTGTTCTAACTGTGAGGGGGCTGGGCTGCCAGTGGCATAAGAGATCTAACTGATCCCAGTGACAGGAATCAGTAGATCTCTTACAAGCTGCCTGACAGAACGGGGAACCGCCACGTTTACATCGGTGGTTGCCCATTTATTTTTTCTCTGCCAGGCAATCACAAGTAGCCGGCGGACATCGAGTCCACTCGAGCCGTGACCACACTGCTGCAGAGTGCGGCGGGCACGAGCAAGCCGCCGTTTATAAACAGCATTTCGCGCTAAAGCGCCACTCTGCAGCAGTAAATGTACGCGAGCCGGTCGGGAACCGCTTAAAGGATGTGTGAAAACATATTAAAAAGGCAAGTATTAGGCAGGCCATACACGGTCGAATTCCGAACGTATTTTCTTTTCAAAATCAGAAATTTTGTGCGTTTTGTAATCCGATTGCGCCACCATTGATTTTCGAAATTCGCTGGGAATCTGCTTATCTTTCTGGGAATTTTCTTTTTTTGCACTCATGTGCATTTTTTTATCTATTACATTTCTTGCACGATTCTCCCATCATTGATTAGAAAATCGTTTGTCTTTCAAAAAATTTTCAACATGCCCGATTTTTCTCAAATTTGATTGCCGAACGAAAATCAGCTGCTGCTGCAGCCCACTAATGATGCGAAATTAGAACTAAAATTCTTAGAAACGATTTTCAAAAGAAAATTCGACTTGGGTATGGCCTGCCTAAAGCGGTGCGACGGTCGTATGAAAATGGTAGTACGTGCGATAAGAACAGCCGACGTGCGACGGTCGTACAACAGAAGTTGGATGGGCAGACTAGAAAACTTTGGTTGTACAACAAGCGGTCGTACGACCGTTGTATCGTGTGTACAGAGAAGTTGGTCGAACAAGTTGTACTGTGCAAAACACGCATGCTCAGAAGTCAGGAATTATTATTGAATACGCCACTCAGATTGCCCTCACATATGTACCCCAGTCCCCTGTTTTGGTTTATCCATAAACCATGTCTCCATGTATGTGATGTGCTCGGGACAGTCTTTTAATTCACTTTTGATCAAATTGACACCGGAATATACTGCGGTTGCAGTTTCCTGTATTCATTTGTGAACGTTAATGTGCCAACCAGCTTGTATTGGAACATCACTCTCTAGACCATGGGTATTGGAAATATATATATATTTTTTCTGCCTCCCATGTTGCTCCTTTTGGACTGAGGCAGGACCCCAAATACTCTGTTTGAACCCATATGGAGTTGTTGCCACCTTACTAGATAATTCCATGTACAACACGTGGATTTTAATAAGTGACCACCTACCCATGATGAAGATCGTATTCAAAACACGTTGGATCTCCCCTGCCACTTGGTGGCGGTGTGAGTGGTCATAAGTGTCTTTTTTCAATTGTCTGTACTGTTTTTGTTTATTGTTCCATGTTCACGAGTCTCACACAGTGTATGTATCCATGGGCGTCCGCAGGTAGGGGCAAAGGGGGGCAATTGCTGCCCCCCCCTGGAATCAGGGATGGGATTGGGGGTTCCACTAGGTCCTTATCCTCTTGAGCCATGTATGCAGTCTCTGATCGTCTCTTGTGCCATGTCCACAGTCTCTGACCGTCTCCTGTACTATGTCTGCAGTCTCTGACCATCTCCTGTACTATGTCTGCAGTCTCTGACCATCTCCTGTACTATGTCTGCGGTCTCTGACCATCTCCTGTACTATGTCTGCAGTCTCTGACCATCTCCTGTACTATGTCTGCAGTCTCTGACCATGATAATGACATTGTCGAAAAGGAGCAGACATGGTGACCTTAAAATTATGCCCCCCCCCCTGAAAAAAGTTCTGCAGACGCCCATGTATGTATCATCTCCCATTTGTTTTGGTTCAAATTGTACCCTTTCTATATTTTGATCTATGGACCTAGTATGTTTTAGGCCTCATACACACGGGCGTATCTTAAAAAAATAAACAAAACGTCGGGTCCGACATCAAGGAAAAAAAGTCGACGTTTTTCGGCGTTATGCATCAGCGTTTTTCGGCGTTAGTGAGTGTCGGCGTCTATAGGCGTTTTTTTTAAAAAATCATCCCTCTGCTATTTTTCAACCTAAAAACGTCGGCGTCAAAAAATGCCGGAAAACGCCGGTACAATATTAGGTGGCGTTTGTTGGCGTTTTGTGGCGTCGGCGTTAAACGTCAAAACGTTACAGCCTCAGAACGCGATGGCCATGGGTCCTACTTTCTGCTCACTAACGCCGACGCCACCTACAGCTCAAAAACGCCGACGCCACCTACAGCTCAAAAACGCCGACGTTTTTATGGGGCCATTGACTAACATGGAGAGCTGCAGAAAACGCCAGAAAACGCCGGCGTCAAAAAACGTCCGTGTGTATGAGGCCTTAGGGTCCTTTGATGTTTTCAATGTACTAATAAACATTTACTGTTTTATTTCAGTCTGTGTTTTGCTCTGAATGAGTTGGTTCCCTTTAAAGTCTCAATGGGGGGTTATAATTTTGTAAATACATAGCTTAGTGCATGTCAGTATGCGAGGTACATCAGCCAACATACGACTTGGGCCGTTCGGTCGTACGACCTTTGCACCCGTATATACGAGGCTTTAGTCTAACATTACAGTATGAATTGGTCCTTTTATATTTTCAAGAGTCGTTCATTTTCAGACAATATCCCATTTCTTTGCTAGACCAGAGTTTTCCTTTAATAGCACATAAATCCATGCCAGTTATTTATGCCCTTGACCGTCTTTCTGTTCAAAAGCAAACTCCATGGCATAACTCTCCTTTCTAGTCCCTTTTTATATAGGACCTGGAACAAAGCATGGCATGATGGCCATGTATTCTATATTGTTCTTGTCTTCAGTTGCGGGTTTATAGTCCCTACAATTAAACTTCTCCAATCAGTGACCTGTAAAGTGACACCTAATTTTATTGCTGAGTCTTCACCTCTTTGCCCTTCCTGTGATGCACGGTTGCAAGCCGTAAGAAATCATGGCATTATTGTAGAAATGTAGTGCCAGCTTCCCGGGGACAAGAAAACATAGCCAACCCCGGTCATTCATCATTGAGGGGAAAAAACATGCTGTGGACGTTTTTCTTGCAAAGCCACAATAAAAGTGAGTGCACCTCTAATGTACGCCAGAGAGCAATGGCATTGGTGATCCATTTCCTGTAAGTCAACAACCCATACACACGGCATGGGCACTTTTCTCAATTTGCAGTTAGTCCTGGTATTTTTCTTTTGATTTTATATTTTTATTAGTTCTAGATTATTCACAATACTATGAAAATTTGTTTCATTTGCTCTCCTTTATTTGGGAAGTTCTGTACTTTGTGCCTCACACCCCTTTGCCGCACAAAGACATTAAATATATTATCAAATAACCACAAGGAAATTTATAGCTTTGCATGGCATGCATGGAAAAACCCTTTCAAAACTTGTAAAAGTAGCAGTGACATCATCATTGTGCTGAACATAGCCTGTTTATTTTATTTATTTACGGTACTTGTATATCGCCGTCAATTTACGCAGCGCTTTACATATACATTGTACATTCATATCAGTCCCTATCCTCAAGCTTACAATCTAAGGTCCCTAACTCACATTCATACATACAATTTAGACAGGAGCCAATTAACCTAACAGCATGTCTTTGGAGTGTGGGAGGAAACCGGAGTTCCCAGAGGAAACCCACGCAGGCACAGGGAGAACATGCAAACTCCAGGTAGGTAGTGACATGTTTGGGATTCGAACTAGCGACCCTTTTGCTGCCAGGCGAAAGTGCTACCCACTACACCACTGTGCCGCCCAGCCTGTTCAGAAAGCAGAGCGGTGGGAGGGGCCCATCAGCTCCACCCAATACAGGCTGCCTGTAGAAAACTAAGGGGGGGTGGGGACGAGACCGGTCACCCTGCACATATAGAGACTGGTCTTTAATAAAGTAAGTGCTTACACAGAGTCAAAGTACAAGAGTTGTTTCATGTTGGATTAGTGCATAGATCTGGATTAAATGCATAACCGTACCTGAGCCACTCCCATCAACCCATCCCCCGCAGCTATTACCTTTTTGTACCACCACCTTCCTCCATTTAGAATGTAAGCTCTACAAACAGGGCCCTCCTGTCCCTTCTGTATTGAACTGTATTGTAATTGTACTGTCCCCCCTCTACATTGTAAAGCACTGCGTAAACTGTTGGCGCTATATAAATCGTGTATTATAATAAATATTAATGAGCGTCAACTAAAAATACACATGGCTTTTGTATTCCTGCTATATTTGTTCTGCCCACATTTTAGTTTTAAAGCTTTTGATAGGCTTTATTCTGTTTTCAATTTCTACTCTACTGTCCCTCAGTGTCAGAGCCTGGACTTGAACCTGGGACCTCTGCTTGACTGTCTCTGCACTTCTTGTTTGCCAGTTTATTGTGCTCTCTCCAGCCAATATCTCACTCTTATCTCTCTTGCTGCATACGTATCTTCACTACCATTCGTTACCGACCTTTGGCTTGTTCCTTGACTATGCTTGTGCTTAATCCCAACCTGCAACCATCCATTACCGACCTTTGGCTTGTTTACTGACTATGCATCTGCTTGATCCCTACCCGCTTATCAGCTAATGGGCCCCAGCTTGCTCACCTCCTGGTGGAGCGATCCTAAGGACCGCGACCTGCTACTAGCATGCAGCAAAACCCATCTCCACCTCCAGGAGCTCTGGTGAATACTGCTTAGTATGTAGACCCCGCACCCCAATTGAACCCGTGTCATCCACCAGGGTGACCTGCTGGTATACCTGTAATGCTTGTCGGTGGGTGCTGCTCTGACACTGAGCTACAGAGGAAGATCAGCAGATTTAATCAAGGCACTGGTAATGGTTACCAATAGCCACAGGGTCTCATATTGTATGATCTTTTCTTTAAGTAAAGCATGGAAAGAGTCTCATCATAACAGTTCAATAAGTGCAAAAAATACCTGTTTTTTCTCAGGGCTACAAACACCTCCCCCCCCATGTTATGTTATGAAGAATAGTAGAAAGGGAGACAGTGGCGGCTGGTGGTACATTTTTGCACCCACAGCCACACCCCCCCGGTCAGTCACCAGCCACCACTTCCTCCAGGTAGTGGGCTCAGCATCTCCTCCTCCCCGGAAACATGGCGGCTTCTACCGTGCGTCTCCTCTCCCTCTTCCTTCACCTAGACGGCCAATAGGATCACTTCTCCTCTCGGCCAATTGGGTGACGGGTCTCAGGACCCGCTTCCTGATTGGCCAGGAGGAGAATCAGAAAGACCATAGTGAATATTAATTCGCTGTTGTCGCTCAACTGGGTGGGCTCAGGGCGCAATGCCAGGGCGGCCCGAGCCCATCCTTTTTTGAAGCCAATTAGATCCTCAGGCTCTAATCATGTGCTGCTAAAAAGAAAAAAATTGGAACCCATGCGTCCGGCACCCTGCATGTAGATTAGGGGCTGGGTGCATGGATTAAGGGATTGGCACTCCTGCACTCTGTATGAACGGGCCACCACTGAAGGGAGGTGTTCTAAACTCTTAACACACTTCCTGTCATAAGGCGCTAATGCTACCCCTCCATAGATACAGCACAGTAAGTGAACGTTGCAGGATCACCATGTGAAAAAAACAAGAAAAGCCTGAAAAAATAAAAATGCATGCAGCCACTACATCTAAGGACATTTTCTTTCTTGTGTTAGCACCAGTATGGACATTCACCTCATTTGTTACTCTGGAACTAATATAAGCAGGCCACTGATTATTAGACTTTCAGTCTTTTGCTGAAGAATATTTCAGACCTGCGCATTATTTGCAAGAATCCTAGCTTCTGCACGCTAAGTCCTGATTGGCTATTAGTTTGTTATTATAGACATTCATAGAGGTGGTCATGTCTGCTCACTATATATGCAGGTCCTCCTTCCTTTTTATAAATGCAGCACAATGGCTGTATTTCACCACTCCAACCTGTCAGTGTCTCGTGTGTGTGTGATAGTGCTGAACCAATGGAAGTGATACTTGGCCCTGATATACAATGGACTGTGTCTTCCTTCAAAGGATCCATAATGAAGGCTTAGTGCAGGGATAAGCAATTAGTGGACCTCCAGATGTTGCAAAACGACACGTCCCATCATGCCTCTGCCTCTGGGTGTCATGCTTGTGGCTGTCAGTCTTGCTATGCCTCATGGGACTTGTAGTTCTGCAACAGCTGGAGGTCCGCTAATTGCATATCCCTGGCTTAGTGTATGTGGACCTTGTTCTGGTCCTAGGCCGTTACCTCTCTGATTGTGATAAAAGGAGCAATCAGCTGATGATGAACTCTGGAGTGGGTATTGAAGTTCATATCACTCAGAGGACTTTTTGAAACATTTAACAGTATCAAATACAACCGACGCGTTTCGGGAAAAGTCCTCCCCTTCCATTGTTCGTATCATGATGAGGTGCTATAGAAGACCTTTGTTAAGGCTTGATAAAGCTTGATTCTAACATCACTATGAACTGCCAGCTGGATCATAGTATCATTGACATATGACAGTCTTTACCATTCATTGCATCTCATTGGGATTCTATTAACATTCACTGTTTAAGCCCTTAGAAAGGGTAAGCCTTCCCCCCCAAGATTTGTATGCTGTATCTGAAACTCTTAACCATAAAGGTTTTTAAAAAGCCTTCAAGTGATATGAACTTTTCCAACTAAGTTCTCCTCAGTTCCCATCCCAACCTTTCAGTGGAAGGCTATGGGTCAGGCCTATATTTAAGGGGCGCTGCCTTTCTTCACAGCACCCCACTGCATGGTTTGAAACGATTATAAAAAAATTGTAAAAATTCCGTGTAGCGCTACCACCTTAGGATTTGCTGATGCCAGGGTTTCCCACTACTACGTTGGGGGAGGGACGCACCATCTGTCACATTTGGAAGTTATCAGGAGGCTGTATAACCGTCCAAAACCACCTGGACAAAATCTAATCAAACTTGTGTCTGTTGTTTTCATCCTGATACTGTGCACCGTACTAGTTATGGTAGCAGTAAAAGGTTCAAGACTGAAATCCAGATACAGTGCCTTGGAAAAGTATTCATACCCTTGAAATTTTCCACATTTTCTCATGTTACAACCAAAAACGTAAATGTATTTTATTAGGATTTTATGTGATGGACCAACACAAAGTGGCTCATAATTGTGAAGTGGAAGGAAAATGATAAATGGTTTTCAAAAATATTTACAAATATGTGAAAAGTGTGGGGGACATTTGTATGGCGCCCCCCTGAGTCAATACTTTGTAGAATCGCCTTTCCCTACAATCACAGCTGCAAGTCTTTTTGGGGAAGTCTCTACCAGCTTTGCCCATCTAAAGAGGACATTTTTGCCCATTCTTCTTTGCAAAATATCTCAAGCTCTGTCAGATTGGATGGAGAGCGTCTGTGAACAGCAATTTTCAAGTCTTGCCACAGATTCTCAATTGGATTTAGGTATGCACTTTGATTGGACCATTCTAACACATGAATATGCTTTGATCTAAACCATTCCAGGAAGAGTGGGCTGCACTACCGCACTAAATTGTTTTGAGGTGCCGTATCTCTGTTTTTTTTATACAGCACAAGTAAACCATTCCATTGTAGCTCTGGCTGTATGTTTAGGGTCGTTGCCCGGCTGGAAGATGAACCTCTGACCCAGTCTCAAGTCTTTTGCAGACTCTTAACAGGTTTTCTTCTAAGATTCCCCTGTTTTTGGCTCCATCCATCTTCCCATCAACTCTGATCAGCTTCCCTGTCCCTGCTGAAGAAAAGCATCCCCACAACATGATACTGCCACCACCATGTTTCACGGTGGGGATGGTGTGTTCAGGGTGATGTGTAGTGTTAGTTTCCGCCACACATAGCGCTTTGCTTTTAGGCCAAAAAGTTAAATTTTGGTCTCGTCTGACCAGAGCACCTTTTTCCACGTTTGCTGTGTCCCCCACATGGCTTCTCACAAACTGCAAATGGGACTTCTTATAGCTTTCTATGAACAATGGCTTTTTTTTTTTGCCACTCTTCCATAAAGAGCAGATTTGTGGATTGCACGACTAATAGTTGTCCTGTGGACAGATTCTCCCATCTGAGCTGTGGATCTCGGCAGCTCCTCCAGTTACCATGGGTCTCTTGGCTGCTTCTCTGATGAATGCTCTCCTTGCCCGGCCAGTCAGTTTAGGTGGACAGCCATGTCTTGGTAGGTTTGCAGTTGTGCCTTACTCTTTCCATTTTCGGATCATGTATTGAACAGCGCTCCGATGTTCAAAGCTTAGGATGTATTTTTATAACCTATCCCTGCTTTAAACTTCTCCACAACTTTATCCCTGACCTGTCTGGTGTGTTCCTTGGCCTTCATGATGCTGTTTGTACACTAAGGGTATCTAACAAACCTCTGAGGGCTTCGCAGAACAGCTGCATTTATACTGAGATTAAATTACACATAGGTGGACTCTATTTACTAATTAGGCGACTTCTGAAGGCGATTGGTTCCACTAAATCAGTGGTTCTCAACTCCAGTCCTCGGGACCCACTAACAGGCCAGGTTTGCAGAATAAGTGAAATACATCACAGGTGATATCATTTGCTGCTCAGTGATTGCAGTATTCTAGTCTGCATCCCCCCAAGGTAATACTTAAAATCTGGCCTGTTAGTGGGTCCCGAGGACCGGAGTTGAGAACCACTGCACTAAATGATAGTTAAGGGTATCGGAGTAGAGGGGGCTGAATACAAATGCACGCCACATTTTAAACATATTTATTTGTAAAAAATTTTGAAACCTATTTATTATTTTCCTTCCACTTTGTATTGATTTATCCCATAAAACCCCAATAAAATACATTTACATTCTGTTGTAACATGACAAAATGTGGACAGTTTCAAGGGGTATGAATACTTTTTCAAAGCACTGTACATATAAAAGACAAAAATTATCTCTATAATCATTAATACATCATAAAATGTAAAGCAGTATAAGTACCTGCATTTGATTTGGTATCAACCTCTTGCACTCCCCGTAGAATAGGACTGGAGTGTAAGAGGAAGTAGCAGTACTAGCAGCCAATGAGTGCTGACAAGGAGCATGCTGATAGGAGAAGAAAGCAAAGTGACAGAGAGATGAGCTCATCACTGCGCTGCTTCTCCTTTCACTGTCCAGTCACCGGCTGGGGGCAGGTCCAGGGTGACCCAAACCTGACCAAATGGCTTGGATGATGCTTGCAATCAGACTGAGGACACCCAGTCACAGAAAACGTTCTGCAGGAGAAATCCTCTGATTGATTGATGATATTTTAGGAAAAACTTGTTTTGTTGTTTTATGTTTTAATGGGCTAATCATTTTATCTTGTTCATTTTGGCTGTAGTTCTGCTTTCAGTGAAAAAGGGTAACGACAAGCGTATATTAATAAATGTATCTTTTATTCACAGATAAAAGTTTAAGTAAGGTATTGTACATTTATACAAAGGTTTTGTAAACCCCATATAAAAAAGAAGATGATCAGAAAATATGACTCCATATGAAATGTAATAATACATACACGCGTAAACCTTTTGCAAAGTGTTTGGCAAATGGCAATCATACAGCAGTCGGTGCTTCAGCCATTTCATACAAAACAGAAAAAATGCACACATCACATGCAGCATCTATATAGGTCTGACCTGAGTTTTTGCCTTCCATAGAAAAACTGTAAAAAAATGGATTACAAAATGCATAAGCAGTATCGTTAGATTAAAAAAAAAATAATAACAAATAAACCATAAAGTTTAACATGCTTTTTTGGAACTATCGCAGAGTAAAAATATTACACGTCCATCTGCAATTAACATTTCCATCTTGCAAATTCCATAAGAAGGTTATTTCAGTTGGTTATGGGAGTGGTAGAAAACAGAATTCCAAAAAAAATGTTTTGCAAATTTTTTTATACAAGTGTTTAATTTTGTTTTTTCACTTTATTGGAAGAATACCTTAAACGTTCTACCTTTACAATTAACGTCTACCTGCACATTATAAAAATGAGACGCTATCAAGGTTTTTTCGTACAATTTGAAATACCAAATAAACAATAATAAAAAAAAAATTAGATTGCTATGACGAATACGTAAAACATTAGGTAAAAAAATGTCAAAAAGATACCTTCCGTTTTTGAGTCCAGTCTGGATATATCTACGACGTACACTACACACGTAAAAAAGACAAAACATACTTTACCGACTTC
>BLSH010468313.1:1419732-1431982 GCA_018402905.1 Glandirana rugosa | reverse complement strand
ATTTGACCTGAAACGGTGAACGGGGGCGCCCCGGACCCTTGCTGGGAGCCGCATGCGGCGATAGTGTGAACCCAGCCTTAAACTTTAGCAGAGCCAGTCGAAATCTGAAATGTACTCTTTTCATCATTGACAAATTACTTAACATTTTAACTGCAAACAAGAATACGCTTCCCCTTTTACATACATATTTTCATTGCATTTTTTTTAAAAATAAATCAACTATACTAATTAACTACAAAACAAAAACTCACAGATGAGATAATTAAGTGTAAATGATGGTATGCAGAGATGCAGCTTTCCAATCCATTTTAAATGGACAGAGATTAAGAACAAACTACTTAAACAGATATTTTTTTTCTTCAAATTATAATTGGAACTAGGCAATTAAGTTAAAACATAGACTGTAAAATACAAATGTTATATATATATATTACATTTAGCAAAATAGAATGAGGCCATTATGTGAGTTTTATATCTGGTTAAAAGCTGATAATGAACATTTTTTTTTTTTTTAAGAGAAGTTTAAATTACAACTCCAGGCAAAGAACTTAATGCAAGGCTGAAATTTTAAAATGTATATATTTGAAAGGATCTGAAATTGTGTTCATCCAGCCTTATGATTCAAACAGCACTGCCAATCACTATCCAATGAGCAGGGTTGCAGTTCAAAAGGTGACGCAAGAGAGTATAAAGCTGGACAAAGAAAAATCATCTTCTAGACAGGCATGAGTGAGTCACAATAACTAGAGTCAACTACAAATCATGTAACAGTTAAAATGACTCACAAGCATCTATCTTGGTCCTCTTTAAGTCAGCTATATTATTACAGGGCATGTATGACCTTATGTATGAAGAAAGATTAAAGTGATTGTTAAGCCACTTGTATAAAATGCTCCCATCCCCTCTGTATTAGCGCAATAAGTTTCCCTGTGCCTGTGTTTTATTTATATATATATATATATATATATATATATATATATATATATATATATATATATATATAACACACAGGCTTCCTAGGATCAGTTATAGTTTTTCTCTCTCCTCTGCTCAGCCAAGAATTCCTGAGGGTGGGGAGACCAAACACTGCTGCTGAGGTCAGGAGGAGAGGAGAGAGAGCTGTGTGTAGGAAGCCGGTGAGTTATCTATACAGATAAGGATATTTATGATATAACACAGACACAGGCAAACTACTTGTTCTAATACACAGGATAGGGGCTTTAAAAGTTCATTATGAGAGCAGAGAAGAGATTCTACGTTTTCCCCTCTGCAAACTGGACCACATTTTTTTTAATGGTGGGTTTAGAATTATTATTTATTTTTAATTCAATGGCCATGTGTTTCTCAGTATGTAAGAGTTTTGTCATTGAAAGATTCTTACCTTTTCCATATCTTGAAAAGTCTGAAAATAAAACAAAAATAGATAAGTTAGCCAAATCCACAGCAAAAAAATCACAAGGAAAACAAATATGTGAAAATATCTATTGAATTGTAATGTGGGCACCCTCTTACCAGCACACAGAAGCTCCAACTTTTAGAAAAACTGCTTTCCCCAATAGGCTTGCCATTTTCTTTAGATTTCAATTTGCATAACTTGTAACGGAGACCTCCAAACAGGAAAACATTTTAGAGCAAATCTTTAAAGAAAATGCTCATGTCTCAGTATGAATTGTGAGCAGCAGCTTAACCTGTACTGAAGAGTTGTGCACACTTACTGGTTTTATCCTAGAAGTAGCCTATATGATCGTTCTAACCATGGGTATAACTATGAATCATGGGGCCTCACAGCACAAGTTTAAAGGGGTGAGAAGTGAAGCCTCGTACACACGAGCCGATGGTTGGTCAACCGAACATCCAACTTTTGTCCAAATTGGGCAACAGCGGCTTGGTCTAGCATACTAACGTGAATCAAGTAATTTGCCAACAAAGCCGAACGTAGTGACGTGTTCTGAGCGTATAACAAGGAAGTTCAGGTGAATGTGATTTGTGAATTACGAACACAGGTTACACCACCAAACACTTCCTGGATTCTGAGCATGCGTGTTTGCACTTCCAACTTTTGGTTGGTCAACTTCTGTACACACGAGCCAACAATCGGTCAACTCCTTGTTGGCCAACACAAGTTTTCTAGTCTCATCGTCCCACTTCTGTTGGACGATGATTGGAAATCAGCTGTAGAACGTGCGTACACACGATCAGATTATTGGCCAACAGGCTGTTGGGCGACCGTTGTTGACAAACCATTGGAGCCTTCAGACTAGCATGGATGGAAGAATCTTTGTTTGCATGGCTAAACAGTGTAGATGGAGGAATCTTCATTGGGGATTTTGTATTCATGCAGTTACAACATCCGCAGCTGCTTAAATACCCGAACAATGACTGATTGGCTGACTGAGTTTCATTGACCGCTGCGGGAGCCAATGGCGCTGCTGCTGTGTCTCAGCCAATCAGGAGGAGTGTCGGGGACAGTTAAGACACTCGTGGACATTGCTGGAGAGAGATGGGGCTCAGGTAAGTAATTAGGGGGTGCTGGGGAGGCTGCTACACACAGAAGGTTTTTTATCTTAATGCATAGAATGCACCTTCTGCCTTTACAACTCCTTTAAACTCTAGCTTCTTTTTTTGTAGAATGACAAACCCCAGCTGTGATTTGTGACTGCAATAGGAACACAGGGTCAATTTCAGTTTGTAGAAGAAGTTTACAGGGCAATACGTCTTCACTGCCACAACAACTAGGCAAATGCTTCTTCTGAGGTCTGATTTCAGCCCCCAGCAAACGAGAAACTTCATAGTTTAGTCTACTGAGGCCCTCCTCCTACCCAAGTCCCATAGGAGCCACATGGGCTGCTATGCCACTGGCTCTAACCAATGTTTTCCCCCAACATCAATTAGCCAGGTGGACTTTGAGAAGGTTGCAGACTACCATATAAGATATATAACCTGGTAAAACATTGGCAGATAGTTCTCTCATTTCCATGCATAATATGTAGCCAGGATAAAACTACAAAGCATGCACTGCTTCTGTACATTTAACTAGTTGGTTTTTATCCACCTGTAACAAAGGCACTTGAAGGGACCTAGAACTACAAGTTGAAAACCAATATTATAAATGGATATCCTCGATTTGTGGCTCGTGATCTCATTTAATGCTTAGAGAAAAAAAAACTAAAACAACTAAATCAAACTAATAATGTCTGATTTAATAACACATTAACTGAAAAGCCTGATATGATTTACATAAAGAATTAATGATCCCAATGCAAGAGAGTAATAAACGGCTATTGAGCTGGATCAGAAGCTAAAGCCCGCTCGTAAGCTGTTCATTGATATTCCCAGCTCAGAACACCCATCACTTTAAACACAATAAATTGTGCAAAGCAATTATTTTAATCTTCCTTGCTAAGTGCACCCCAACATATGAATCATAAAACTAGCAACTGTGACATTCTCATTGCAGCAAGATTCTGAAATTGTCCAGGAATTCTTGGATCACTATTTGGGTGCAAATCTCGGTTTCATTTTCTAAATAGAATTTTACATTTCTGAACTCATCTTTGCTATTTTTTTTTTCATTCCAACTTAGTTCAGCTTTAAAGTACCACTTTAGCTACTCACAAACAGCCACTTTGACCATGCCCAACTTGGTTAATGTGAGAATGTTGAGTATTTAAATAATGTCATTATGGCATACGCTTACAGAGCAGTTCAGATAACATGTTAATTGAGCTACTATTGTTATCCAGCAAAGACGGCAGCTGTGCAAAAAAAAAAACTGGAAGTGCACTTTCTGAGCTGTATAATCCACTCTCTATCTGTATCAACATTCACACTGCAGAAGGTTTGGCGTTTGAGTGATATCCTTTTATTGGCAAACTTAAAGGAGAAGGGCCAAAGCTGTGGGTCACAGTAAAAGTTGTGCACTCCTGTGACCCATATTTAAGCGTTTGTTAACCAAAAAAAAATGCTGCTCCTGTCTCATCAATGTGCAATTAGCAGCATGGTGCTTTTGCTTTTTAAATGATCTCTCTGTATCCCCTAAAATACCTGTTTGATAATGCCAGGTCATGACTTCCTCCCTGAGTGCTGACTTCCCCTGTATATAGCTCATCCTGAGAACCCGTGGTCTATGCAGTCTGTCACTCCCAGCTCTCCTATCTCCTGTGTGCCTGTCTTCAACTCCCCCTCCTCCCCCCACCTTTTTCTTCTCCTAGCTTCTCCTCTCTGCTCTTATAATTAAGTCTAAAAGCTCCTATCCCTCTGTATTAGAAGAAGAAGAAGTTCCCTGTGTCAGTGTTCTATCAGAAATATTCTTATCTATATAAAGAACTTAGCATGGCTCTCTCTCTCCAGCTGATGTCAGCAGCAGTGCTCAGCCCCACTCTCAGGACTTCTGAGCTGAGAGAGAAAAGCAAAAAAATGACAACTGATCCTAGTAAGAAGGTGTGTTATCTATACAGAGAAGTATATATATATATATGTTATAATACAGGCACAGGGCAACTTCTTGTTATAATACAGAGCAGATGGGAACTTTTTATAAAGTGGCTTAACAAACACTTTAAGCCGAAAGCTAGCTAAAGTCCACTGTCAGCTGATGCTACTGAGCCAGTCCAGACTTTAAAGTGATCTCAACTAATGTTGGGATCCACCGAGATGACTTACTGGCAGCTGGCTCAGACTCTGTGTGCCACTGAGAGCCTGAACCAGCCATCCCGCCCCCTTCACAACCCAGCACTGCAGGGGCAGAGCAGAGAGCAGTAATCACTGATTTTTCTCACTGAAGACCAAGAACTGAAAGATCAGCGGTCTTTGACTGCTCAGTTCTCGGTTTTAGAGGCAGCAGGGGACAGATGAAGGATCAGAACGCCGCCGCATCCACCTAGATGAGTTTAATTCCCATACTCCTCTTTTAAGTTATCAAACATGCAAGCTTTCAGGACCTTTGACAGGCTTCATTCAATAAAGGGTATTAATCACTTCTGGAGCAAGCCTATTTCTGACACTTGGTTACAAGTTAAAATCAGTATTTTTTGCTAGAAAATTACTTAGAACCCCAAACATTACATTTTAGCAGAGACCCTAGAGAATAAAATGGAGATCGTTGCAATACTTTGTCATGCCGTATTTGCGCAGCGGTCTTACAAATGCAGTTTTTTGGGGAAAAATACACTTTTTTGAATTAAAAAATAAGAAAACAGTAAAGTTGGCCAATTTTTTTCTAGAATGTGAAAGATAGTTATGCTGAGTAAATTGATACCTAACATGTCATGCTTCAAAACTGCGCCCGCAGATGCACACACTTTGGTACTCAATAGCCAATTTTAAAAATGTCTCCAGGTTAACAATTTTGAGTTAAAGGAGGTCTTGGTCTAGAATTATTGATCTTGCTCTAACGATCGCGGCGATACCGGACGTGTGGTTTGAACACCGTTTACACAGCAAGCTCGGAGGGACGGCACGTTGTAAATTTTTTTTTATTATTATTTATTTCACTCTTATTTTTACACTGTCCCTTTTTTGATCACTTTTATTCCTAATACAAGGAATGTAAACATCCCTTGTAATTGAAATAAGCAGGACAGGTCCTCTTTAATGAGAGATCTGGGGTGAAATAAGCAGGACAGGTCCTCTTTAATGAGAGATCTGGGGTGAAATAAGCAGGACAGGTCCTCTTTAATGTGAGATCTGGGGTGAAATAAGCAGGACAGGTCCTCTTTAATGTGAGATCTGGGGTGAAATAAGCAAGACAGGTCCTCTTTAATGTGAGATCTGGGGTCAAAATACTTCAGATCTCACATTTACACTTCAAAGCAAGAAAAAAATAAACAAATAAAAAATGTCATTGTAATTCAATAAAGGGTATCAATCTTAACTCCAAACTTTCTGCACTAATTAACTTCTGACAGTATAAGATGCTACTAGCTATTAACGCTTACATTTTCAAGGCAGATCTGAAAATGAATGATGGCTGTATGAAATAACTTCATAATTTTTTGTTCTACATTAGGCTTGCTTTATGCGATAGATGGAAAGGATGCTGCTGTGGGTGTGTCGGAGACTTTCAAAGCTCCATCGCAAGCAAGGATTCTCAGATCACCAGATTGCTAACTAAATGGATGGGAAGGACTTGTGCTCATCAGCAAGAACTAGGCAGGTAGGTTGTACTCGCTTGTAAGCATCTCAAGAGTTGATTTTGAATTTCAGCTATGTGTACCTTGGAATTAAAATGTAATAGACATTGTGAATTTTCAGAAACTGTGAATGACATTTTAGAGTACATTTTACTGAACCCTATTGGTAGCTCAAAAGGACAGTTCTACCTAGAGATGAGCGGGCTGATATCAGCTAAATTGGTTTCACAGTAAAATGACCAATTCCACGCAGAAACTCTCAATTTTGTTCAATAAGCTGCTAATTTGCTTGAATTTTCGTTTCTTAATTTACAGGGTTCCATTTATGTACCCAAAACAGCATGTTTTTACCAGCACACCGAAAGTGGGAATTTAACCACTTCAGCCCCGGAAGGATTTCCAGCTTTAGGACCGGAGCCCTTTTTGCGATTCGGCGCTGTGTCGCTTTAACTGACAATTGCGCGGTCGTGCGACGTTGTACCCAAACGAAATTTGCGTCCTTTTTTTCCCACAAATAGAGCTTTCTTTTGGTGGTATTTGATCACCTCTGCGTCATTTCTGATCGCCGCTATAAACAAAAGAAGAGCGACAATTTTGCAAAAAAACCCAAATTTCTTACTTTTTGCTAAAATACAAATCCAAAAAAAAAATATAAAAAAACATTTTTTTTCACCGTTTTTGGCCGATTTATATTCTTCCTCATATTTGCGATAAAAAAAATCGCAATCAGCGTTTATTGATTGGTTTGCGCAAAAGTGGTCGCGTTTACGGATGATGAGGATTCATTTTTGGGGTTTTTATTTTTTTTTTATTTTTTACTAGTAATGGCGGCGATCTGCGATTTTTAGCGGTACTGCGATATTTCAGCGGACATGTCGGAACGTTTTGACACTTTTTTGGGACCATTGGCATTTATACAGCGATCAGTGCTATAAAAATGCACTGATTACTGTGTAAATGCCATTGGCAGTGAAGGGGTTAACCTGCAGGGGGCACGCTAAGGGTTAAGTATGTTCCCTGGGCGTGTTCTAACTGTATGGGGGCTTGCCTAGCTGGGGAAGGGAAGTGGTCACAGCCTTCACGTACAGGAAGGCTGTGATCACAGCCCTTCCCCCTCTCACAGAGCGGAGGTCCGTGTTTACATGCACGGACCTCCGCTCTTTCACTCTGGGGGGGGCATCACGGGTGGCCGGCGGCACCCGCTCCCTGGCCCCCCCCGAACACAGTGAGCGCGCGCGCGCGCCTCCGGTGGCGCCCGCGCGCTCACAGTGGCTCTGTATCGCGGCCGCCGTCGTATGACGGCGTTTCGCGTTACAGAGCCACTCTGTCGCCGTCAATTGCCGATCAGCCGTCGGCAAGCGGTTAACCACTTCCCTACCGTCATAATGACGGCCATGAAGTGGTTGCGTTATCCTGACTGGGCGTCATATGACGTCCAGCAGGATAAAAAGCCGGCGCACGGCCGTGCAGCGTGGCGATTGGCGGTGTGGTGTGTCAGTCTGACCGCATCTCCGATCGTGGTAAAGAGCTTCTGTCCACAAAGCTCTTTACCATGTGATCAGCCGTGATCGCAGTGTAAACAGGAAGACATGTGTAGCCGCTTTTCCTCTACTCGTGTCCGCAGTCTGCGCTGATTGTTTATCAATGTAGCCTCCCTAGGATCGCCACCCAGGGAGCCCACACAGGGACCACCAGGTAAGGGGCACACAATGTGCAATAGGGATGGCACTGTGTCCATCTGTGATGCTTGCCAGTGCCTCCTTAAAACTGCTTCCTATCAGCGCCACCTATGAGTGCCCAGCAGTACCGCATATCAGTGCCGCCTATCAGTGCTGCATATAAGTGCCTCAACATCAGTGCCAATCAGTACTGCCTCATTAGCGCCCATCAGTGCAGCCTCATCAGTGAAGGAGAAAACGTACTTATTAACAAAGTTTTGTGACGGAAAAAAAAAATGTTTTCAAATTTTAGTTTTTTTTTATTTGTAGCGCAAAAAATAAAAACCCCAGAGGTTATAAAATACCACCAATAGAAAGCTCTATTTGTGGGGAAAAAATGATAAAAATATTGTTTGGGTACAGCGTCGCATGGCCGCGCAATTGTCATTCAAAATGCGACAGCGCTGAAAGCTGAAAATTGGTCTGGGTGGGAAGGGAAATGCCGGTATTGAATTGGTTAAAGATAAACATTTGTTCACTACCAAAAACAGCAATGTTTTAGGGCCACTGAGGACCCCTTCTCACTCATCGCTAGTTAAAACTGTACAAGTGCAACCCCTTCTGTGGAAAGTAAATACTACCAACGGCATTCCCGTGCACCAAATGCTGGCTGCATAGGTGTCAATCCAATTGTTTAATGAAAGAATCTTTTGAACTTTCTGACTGAATCAAGTAAGATTCAGTGTTTTTATTTTATTTATTTTTTTACCTTTTTTTCAGTTTTTTAAATTTTCGTTCTTGTATCATGGGCTGTCCCTTCTAAGGAAAGCTTCCCCTGCAATTCTTTTTGAAAGCTATGCCATCAGTCAACATGATAAAGGGCAAAGATTGGGCTGCAGTTTGTCTTTAACTTGTAGTTCTGAAGGCCCACTGGGCCAGTTTTGTTGCAAAATATAAAGTTAGAATCTTAGACCACTAAAAGGGAGCACTCACCTCTGTCTCCTCATGTCGGTGCCTCTGCAATCTTTCCACATCATCAATCTCATAGACTTTGATTTCAAAGGGTTCTTTTAAAGTGCCAGGTAAAGGAGGCAGGTCGACCCACTGACCGGTGACATTGTTCTTTCTGCCTGTTGTTGTGGCTTCGGGGAGCGGAGCTGGTATTAGTCTTCGGCGTTGAAGTCCTTTAAAGAAAGAGGAAGTATTTAAAGCACAAAAATAGCTTAATTCAAAAGTGGCAACAAGAAATGACGCAGTATTGGCATAGCTTTGGTTAGCTCAGTCCACCTAAAAGCTTTAGCGCAGTTTTTGGCAGAGGTTGGAGAGTTAAACCACCTGACAGGGTTTTTTATATCTCCTAGAGCAGTGATGGCGAACCTTGGCACCCCAGATGTTTTGAAACTACATTTCCCATGATGCTCATGCACTCTGCAGTGTAGTTGAGCATCATGGGAAATGTAGTTCCAAAACATCTGGGGTGCCAAGGTTAGCCATCACTGTCCTAGAGTCTCTACTCTGAGATACCGGAGATTGAGTTCCCAGCTCTGGCACCCTGACTGTGGCCATCCTAAGGAGCTCCCACTGTTCATTTTGAATTAATTTATCTTTATATCCCGGAAAGCCGAAACAGGTGAGCTTTTATGGAACAAGCATTAGGAAGCCAAGCACCAACTCAAACCACCAGCTTCAACTTGTAACTACGTAAAATATTTTTTTTCATTAAACCAACCTTTTAATTCAAGTTAACCACAAATCATAGCATCTACCCTCACCAGCTTTACAAGTTTAAATAGGAGTAATGCATTTGTGTGTTTTTTTAATCATAAAGGGCCGCTAACAAATACATGAGTTTAGATAAATAGTTTTAACAATATTCACAAATGTGTCTCTTTCAATGCATGAGATTAATGCAGGAGAAGGGATTTCCCACAGCTGACTTCATGTTCAGTAATCTCACATATCACTACAGCAACTGCCACTAGAAGGCTGTAATTAGCTTCAGTTGACTAATAATATGGAATAATTAGCTGCACGGCAAAGTTAATTACAATGTCAAATATCTCCAGTTCTGCACAGGTATGGGTACCACTGCACTCATATTTGTGAATGGTATTAGCTTGTTTAAACAGAGAAATAATATTTTCACTTTAAAAGTCTACAGTTGGGTAAGAGATTTTTTTTTATTAGACACTGTGCTGAAATAGAAGAACATAAGCATGCTACATAAAAGGAAAAAAAAGATACCTCTTTTCTTTGGAGATTTTAAGCTCCTCAACCGCCCAGATGACGACATTCCACTTTCACTCATTGAGTCATGAGCTGAAGAGGCACTCCCTGTGGCTTCACTATCACGGATCATACTCTCATAGCCACTGCTCCCACTGTGATAGAAGAGGGCTGTCCTACCCATTGCTGGGGGCAGCTCCCCACTGAGAACACTGCTGTTATCGCTGCCATGACCACTGCTGTATCTCTGTGGTCTCCTTGGGGCTGTTATCTTGCTATACGGTGATGGCAAAACAGGTGTTTGCGATTTCTCATCACTAAGGTTAACACCACTGTCATTTCCACTGTCCGAGTCCGTCGATCCCCGAGGGTGACCTATTTTGCCAGAGCTGCCAGATGCTAACTCATTGACGCGGTTGTTGGCTGCCCTTAAGGCTTGCTTAGTCCCCATGATGGTTCCTCTGGCAGACTTGCTGCTGATGCACTGTACAGATCTGGAAACTGCTTTCCCACTAGGAGGAATACCAGAACCTTTCACGTTGGACTGGTTCAAAGACTTCACTGAAGAGCTAAGAGACTTTGAGCCATTGGTTGAAAGACTACGGTTCTTGGTCAAGGTTGTTGTTGTTGCTTTTTGAGAAAGTGAACTTTTAGCCTGGTTGTTTTTGGTGGTGGGATTGCAGGAAGGTGGTGAGGCAACTGTGCTGGATGCAGATGGAACCCCAAGCCTTGGTACAGTTCGGTTTGCTTTGTTAATACTACTTCCACTAGTGTTATCACGAGGCCCACTAGTTCTCGAGCCCATGGATGCTACACTATCACATCTTTCCAGGGACATGTGACTTCCATAGCGTTGGACATATTCTGATTTATTGGACTTACTCTTTAAACTGGATACAGCTTTGGGTAGCGAATGGTCATTCTTAGTTACCTTGCTGACCTGTGTTTCACTGTCCTCTTCCAAATTCAGAGCAGACCGGCTACACTCTTCCAACCTACCAAGGCTGTTTGAATGTAGTGGATTATTTTTATGGTCTAAGCTTGATTTCCGTACAGGGGGTGCAGGGGGTCCTGTTCCACCAGGTCTTGGCAGCATACTTGCTTTTTGAGGCAAGTTCTTCTTGGTCCCTGATGATTTTAAACTACTATCAGAAAAAACGGAATCCAACCCCCCTTTAGTACTATGTTCAATTTGAGAGCTGTAATTTGTTGTAACTCCTAGAGTTGTGGCACCTCTCCTAAGTTGTGGCACTTTTGTAAGGGGTTCTGTCTTTTTGGTGGCAGCTTTGGCATCCACTTCACAGCCATCCACCACCCGTTGTGAACATGCCAACATCATCTGGGATTTCAGAGCCTTAGGTGTGCTAGTTTGTGCAAGTTTTAAACTCTGTTTAAATTGATTGTCTGTACCCAGAATGGAAGATTTTGCAGAAAGCAGCTGATTTTCAGTCCTTCCTTCCAAGAAATTATCCATTCGTGCTGTCCAAGGGTCCTCAAAAGTGCCTTCCTTTTCATTCAATGCACTATTGTGTGTAACAGATGAGGTAGACGTATTTTTCCGAGGAAGACTAGAGTGGATCGTGTCAAATGATAATGTACCCCGGGTGCTACAAGCTCTAGTCTGGCTAGTTGCTTGATAACTGCTTGGCATAGCTTTGGTTAGCTCAGAGGTCTTAAGGCTCTTTTCATTGCTAGTATAAAGCAGACCAGAACCAATACTTTCACTGTCCATTTCAGAAAAGCAAAACCCACTATCGTTAAGGTAATTTTTGAGATTCTGGTCCATTTGAATATTTGTGTTCTCTGAATCCAGATTCAGGCAATCTACAATCTCACTGCTTTTATTAGTCATTTGAGGAAGTAAAGTGTCACAGTTCTGTGCTCCATCGCTTAAGGAGTTTACTGATTATTTTCGTCACTCTAACATCTAACGGACTTAGACCTAAGTCTCTTGTGTTTATAAGTTTACCTGGTCTTAGAGTTTTTAATGGAATTGCTATCACCCAAAACGAAAAGACTTTACCTGTCACTTTCATAACCAAGACCAGACGAAATATGATCGTTACTTTTCTCGGAATTCTGGAGACTCGATTGGTTTCGATACGGTTCGTCAATAGTTCGTTGATCGGTCTGATCTCGAACATCGTGGGCCCCATGTAATAGTAAACTGTGCTAGGTGAGATCAGAAGGAGCCTTTTTATGCAGATGGAGTAGACAATGTGTGTTATCACGTAA
>BLSH010468313.1:1402749-1418463 GCA_018402905.1 Glandirana rugosa | reverse complement strand
GTGTTATTTTTCGGACCATTTTCTGATCGTGTGTATGGGCCATAAGGTTGCTAGAGATAAATTACAACATAGAAGAAGAACATGGTCACCACTCACACAAGAGACACCGCTCTGATCAGTGGAGCATAGATAGCTGCTTCATCTCCCCCAGGTGCTCAGGCTTCACGAATGTCCTCCATACATTCCGATAGGTTAGCAAAACAAAAGATGAGCCGGCACTCTTGGGGATCAGATAATTAGGTGTTTTTATTCCATCGTGGCAACGGCAATTAACAGCTAACGCTTTTCGGCGGCAGTAATGCGCCTTGTTCACAGCTTACTTCTTAGTGAAAAAACCCATTCATGTCAATGTTCAATGCAGCTTTATTGTTCCAGGTGAAACAAACAACCCATCAAATTCTGCTTTTTTTTTTTTTTTTTTTTGCCTTATTACAGGGCCTTGAAGTAAACCGTATCAAGTGAGCAGCAGAATTTTATGGGGTGTTTGTTTCACCTTGACTAATAAAGCACTGCATGCTGACACAAGGAATACAGCCAATTCTTGTATATGGATGTATAATGGGCTGGTACTGATAATAGCAGATGTTCTATTCATTTAAAGTGGTTGTCAACCCTTGACAACCACTTTAACCTACAGGTAAGTCTATATAATAAGACTTACCTGTAGGTTCCCTGCAGATCTATGCAGTGTTCTGGGATGTGCCCACATCATTAAGCACATGCGCAGTGAAGAAACAGCCTCTGCCGTTTCTTCACTGAGATCGCGCCGCATGTGCGGAAGTGACGTCACGCAACTCCGGCCAGTCACAGAGCCAGAGTCCGCGGCCCAGAAGGAAGAGGGGCGGAAGAGCGGGGACATTGCGGGCTTCCAATGCAGGTAATAATGGGTTAATATGCGATGCATACTAGCCCATTATGCTTTTACATTGCAGGGTAATAGAGGAAGTAAAACCCATAAGGGTTTATTTCCTCTTTAAAGAGTCAGACCACCATAAAAGGTGATGTTTTAGATGGGGCTTGGTGAGCTGCTGGCTTCTTTAATGTCTATACTGTATGTCTGGAGATACTCTAACAATAAAACCTCCCTGCTATAATTACTGACTCTCCTCCTGTCAGCCTTAGGAGTTTCGGGTGTTTCTGGCCACCTCTGCAAATGCCAGGCTTACCTAAGGTATAAGGAATCATCAGGGGGTTTAAAACCACATACTCACCAGAAGTGTTAATTTCATAGACGAAAATATTTTCGTCATAACTTTCATCAGCTGCATGTTTTCAGTGATGAAAACTAAACAAAAATAAAATTCAAATTAGGTCAATTGACGAAAATCAATTCCAATTTTCATCAATGAACAAAAACGGAATGCAAATGTGAGGGAGGCACATTTACCCACTTCCACTTTCCTTGGAACTCCGCCTGTCTGTTAAACCCCCAGCCCCCTGACCAGCTGTATAGCCTGAGAGACGCAGGCTCCCTCTGTCTGCTTGCTTCCCGGGAGTTCTGGAACAATGCCCTGCAAACCACGGGGTGAGTGTTTCCCTTCCCAGCAAGGTAACAGTGCTTAGCACCGTGTAAAATAACAGCCTCCCTAGACCAGTTCTCTGCTCTGTGCACTCCCTCGCTCCCATTTACTTCCCCATCCCCACTACATGTTATTACATTTTTACTCCAGGAGTATATAATGCAGGGCTTTTATTTCTCAGAAAATAGGTGCAGGAACTCCACCGCGACCCCACCTCCTCCCCACACACACTCACACCCTCCAAACCGCATCAAATGGTGAATGTGGTCAAATTTCATTAACAGTGAGAGGGGTAACACAGAAGGAAGAGTTCAGGGGTGCGCTACATGCAGAGTGCAGAGTTCAAGGTTGCACTTGCTACAGAGTGCAGTGTTCAGCCTTCTTCCACAGCTGCTTACCTCTGCATACCCCATCCAAATCTCGCTTTCACCCTTCTTCAGCTCTGACCTCTGCATGCAACCCCCCCCCCCCCCCTTAAAAGTTCAAACATCTTCCACCTTACTTTTGTTGCTGTATTAAGCTAAAGCACCCAGCCGGCTCTAGTAGGTCCCCACACAAGTGTAGGTGGCTCCACCTCTCGCGGAGGTGTCAGCATCCTCATTGCACCCTGGGCACCTGCATCTCCCTTGTCCCCATTCTGTACTCAGTGCGAGCCATTGAGGAAAACAGATCTAAGGGAGCCGGAGAGAGTCAAGCTGTCATTTGTAAACACAGAAGCCGGACTTCTGTGTTTACAAGTGTTCGGAAATGGCATTTTAGTCAAAAGACAATGACTAAAACTAAATTTGACGTCAAATTTAACACTGCTCAGCAGCATTTACAAAACACTAAACAGTTTTTAGAGGTCTGACCTTTTAATGTGGTTTTAGTTTCCTGTTGGATATCTCTGATTATGCAATTTCCATACTTTAAGGCCCCTTTCACACTGGGACGTTTTTCCGGGCGCTTTTGCGCTAAAAATAGCGCCCTTATAGCACCTGAAAAACACCCCTCCCATCCACCCCAGTGTGAAAGCCCGATTGCTTTAACACAGGAGCGGTATGCTTGCAGGACGTTACAAAAAGTCCTGCAAGCAGCATCTTTGGGACGGTGTGGTGAGCGGTGTTTACCACGGTCCTCCACGACCCCTGCCCATTGAAATAAATGGCAAGAGCTTCTGAAGCGGCTGAACGCCGCCTCGGAAGTGCGGTGTGCCGGCACTTTTAACCCCTTGTGGAGTGCTCCCATCTGCATAGCGGCCGCTATAACACCGGAAAAGCGCTGCTGAAAATTTACCTCTTTACCGGAGGGTGAATATACATTAAAAGATTAATTCACTTTTAGTAACAAGTTACCCCCATATTCAGACTTTTGAGTTGTGGTCCCATATACTTAAATAGGGTTCGGGTCTGAACTTTTGCGATGATCGAGAGTTCTGGCGCGAACCGAACCCGGCGGTGTTTGGCCCAACTCTACTCAGGAGGAGCCGCTGTACTAACTATCCAATGTTAATACAGCTATCTCCCCTTGAAAACTCACTTATTCAGGGGAAGCCTACCCCACCCTCCACCTAAGACCTGTGCTTGAGTCACCTCTATCTGATCATCCCCTGCAGCCATTCCCTTTTGTACCACCTCCCCCTCCCTTTAGATTGTAAGCTCCACGAGCAGGGCCCTCCTATTCCTTTTGTATTGAACTGTATTGTAATTGTACTGTGTCCCTTCTTTATTGTAAAGCGCTGCGCTAACTGTTGCCGCTATATAAATCCTGTATAATAATAATAATATTTTTGGTAATCGCAATTAGCATATATTGATTGGTTTGCACAAAAGTTGCGTCTACAAAATAGGGGATAGATTTATGGCATTTTTATTTTAGTTTTCTTTTAACTAGTAATGGCAGCAATCAGTGATTTTTAGTGGGATTGCGACGGACAGATCGGACACCTGACATTTTTTACACTTTTTTGGGAAGCAGTGACATTGTTACAGTAATCAGTGCTAAGAAAGAATATGCACTGTTATTGTACTAATGACACTGGCAAGGAAGGAGTTAACATCAGGGGCGATCAAAGAGTTAAATGTGTTCCTGGTTTGTGTTTTCTAACTGTATGGGGGATGGGCTGCTTAGGATAACACACAGATCCGTCTACCTGCATAGCAAAAAGATAGGATCTGTGTGATCTCCCCTGTCAGAATGGAGATCTGCTTTGTTTACAAAGGCAGATCCCCGTTCTGTCACTGTGGTGGAACGATCACGGTTGACCGGCGTACACAGAGTCCGCCGGACCCGTTGATTGGCTCCCCTGCTGGCCAATGGGAGCACGCGCACGTGCCCACAAAAGTGAGTTCATGAGCCGACGTACACCTACGGCGATTTGCGGGATCAAGCCAACCTGACGGCGGCTGGTCGACAAGCGGTTAAATATGCCTAATTCTTTGAAGGATGAAAATACCAATTTTGAGGGGGAATGGCCCTTTAACTGTGTAACCTCTAAAGTGTTTCTATAGCAATCAGGAGTTTCCTTTCACTGATCTAAGTACAGCAAACTGGCATCTGATTGCTATTGGTTACTGCATTTTGCATGTTAGCACTGACTTCTGCACTGCCATATCAAATAGGCTCATTTCTGTACAACAGTTATAAATATTCGGTATCCTGGCATTTTCTTGACAGTGCTGCACTGCGTGACATTACAGAAGAAAGTGTAAAAAAAACAAATTTGGATATTATTAATACAGTTCAGCGTGACATCAAGTATGCTTCCCACCCCCCACCCACATGCAGTACAAAGAAAGAACAAACTAACCTTGGATTTTTTCTTTCTCATTCGATGAATCCTTGAAGCGAGCTGAACGATGGCAAGGGATTCTGGGTAATTTGCAGGAGAATCCGAGATGTGTGCAATCATGGTTGTTCGGCAGTTAATATTCCCCAGAGATTCCCTCAGGAGCATAGTTAATTTGCTGTCCCTATTTAACAAGGGAGAATGTGAATTAAAATTCTGCACTGGGCATTTGTTCCTGAGGAAAGAGACATTCCCTTTTTTCTTTTTTTTTTTTTTCCCTTATTCCAGCATTGTAAGGGCATGCCAACAAGCAAGTAAAAAGGATTACATTAAAAATACCAGCTGTTTCCAGAGCTATAAATGACAGCTAGCTGTAATTTAACCTGGCCAGACTGCCATAAACTTCAATGCAACTTGGTTAATACCACCCTTGGCTACTAAGGGATTAATTATTTCCATTTTTGACACCAGAATTTGCAAACAATTCAAGAACCGAAGTCGGCACTACTAATCATAATATTGAGGAAATGTAGGTCTGTTTGGCCTCCTTTCTGAAAAACTTAGGTATTGCTGATACTAAACCAATATGTATGCTTGCAATGTGTTACATAGTAGGTAAGGTTGAATAAAGACAATAGTCCATCCAGTTCAACCTGTGTAGGCGTACGTGTTTCAGGGTCTATAATTGTTTCCCATATCCCTGTGTGTTGTGTTCTTTAAGATGCACATCCATATTCCCCTCTGCCACCACCAATTGTGGAAGAGAGTTCCACATCCTTATTGCCCTAATGCCTTATTCAGTGTAAAATGGTGATAATCTTCTGAAGAAGCGTTTATCACGAAACATGTCGAGCTTGCATCTCAAACGCTATTCTGCTTACCACAAGGGATATTCCCAGTGGTTGTTACATCTACCGACCCTGGCCCAGCGGTTGTTGTGTTGATTATTGTTTGTAATAGTCTGTATGCACCTTTTTTATATGCTTTTAAGATCTTTTTTAAATATGTTATAATAAAAATTAAATTTTTCTAATATATTGGTGCCTTTATAAAATCCATGATTTCTCTCTAGGTATCCTATCTCCGTTAATAGGATTTGGAACACTTTTTACCACTATCTATACACCCACAGTACCATCCTGTGGTGGTGTATTATTGCTAATTTATCTCATCGCCCAAACAGTGAAAACCCCCCTGCGCAGTTTAAGGTTAACTTGCTTCTCCTCCAATCTCATTGTGTGGCCCCGTGTCCTCTTACACTCCCTGAGACACCATTGAGGTATTTGTAAATCGCTATCATATCCCCCCCTCAAGCGTTGTTTCTCCAGCAAGAATAAATTTAGTGTTTGCAGTTGTTCCTCGTAATTGAGGTCCTCCCTTATTAGTTTATTTGCCCTTCTTTGGACTTTCTCCAGCTCCAGCACATCCTTTCTGAGGACTGGTGACCAGAACTGGACGGAGTACTCCAGATGTGGTCTAACCAGAGGTTTATAAAGTGGTAGGATTATCCTTCTATCTCTGGAGTATATCCCTTTTTTTATGCATGGTAATATTCTGCCAGCTTTGGTAGCTGCAGCTTGACATTGCATGCTTTTGCTCAATCTGTCATCTACTAGGACTGTGAGGCTGTGTTAATTTGGTATGTTTGTGCTGTATACTAGACAGACCTTAATAGCACTGGAGTTCTGAAACTGCCAGGTGTGTAGCACCACCCCCTGAATTTACAGATTTGTGGTTGAACAACGCACAACCTTTTTTCATAAAAATGCCTTGCATATTTATGTAGCACACTCTAGGTAGGTATGTGCTAGAGTGAGAATTTTTATAGCAGAGTAGGAAAATTTAGGCAAGCATAGCTGGTGACTAGGCCTGTTTCTTTTCATTCTGGGCTGGGAGTGTCTCAGGGTAGGGCTAGGTGACTCACAGGTGCTGTCATAAGGACCTCCCATTTCTTTCCAGAAGCTTCTGTATTTTTCGAGGTGTAGAGGGGAGGTGTAGCCACCTGGGGTAAGTTAGGGAGCCTTGGCCAATCCCCAACCTGGATTGGCAGGGGGCAGGCCTCCTTAAATGCTCAGCTGGGGAGGAGTTGATGGGTGGAAGAGCTGGAGTATGAGAGTGAGGAGGCTGTCAGGGCCCACTGGAAGCTCCCCATTCTGGGGGTGAGGGGGGTGACCCTGGGCTGGGGCCTGGGTGTATCCAGGAGGAGTGAAGAGATCCTGGAAGATAGGCAAATGAGAGAGCAAGTAGAGGACAGCGGGAGAGAATACTGCTAAGACTCTCCAGGGAGGACAACTGGTTGCAGCAAGTGAAGTGCTGGTGACTGAAGCACAGTTGGGAGGCACGCCTGAGAGAATTGGGAGATTGCAGCTTAAGAGATGGGTGCAGAACCAGAGGAGAGGACTGTGGAAAGGGCAGTGGAGAGAGGTCGTTGCAGCCAAGTTGGCTGGCAGGGCCTGAAGAGAGCTATCTGGGATTAGTAGCTGAGTAGAGGACAGCTAGCACCTGAACTATTCCACACCACAGGGGCCCGAGGTCCTTGCCCACAAAAGGCAGTTCATTGAGGCATGGCTGAGTTTAGTGGCAGGCCTACCCATGCGGTTCTAGCTAGTCTGGAAGAGTAACCGTATGCAGCAAGTGAGGTGCTGGAGGAGGAAAGGAAAGAAGACTTGAGCTGGAGAGAAGTTTGGAGTGTATATAGAAGTCCCAAGCAAGTTTGCATTGAATTGTTCTGGGCATCCCATATACCCCATCCCCTCAATACAAAAAAAACAAGTGTATGTACTGTTCAATGACTCTGAGTGCTTGAGAAATTGAATGCCTGGCTGGGCAGGGTGACAGACAAACCACTACATTCAGCAACCCCTGCAGGGCCATGGCTACATTTAATTGAGAAGAACAGTATCGCCAATCAATTTGCCACTGTAAAGAGGACCTGCTCTTTCCCTACTGCAGTAAATCAATTTAGTTTGGTCACTTCCCTCCCCCTGCGTGTGAATGGGCAGTAGAGGAGCAGCAAGAGACTACATAAACTATCTCTCTGCTCAGTGAGACTGATGTGAAGTCACTAGTTGCATTAAAAAAATAAATGCAATAATTTATTAGATCTACCTAAAATTCAGCTTAAACTTGTATGGATACCTTTTACAATGACTTGCAAGCACTATAAAACAATATAGGAAGACATTTATCGGCATGCAGGAATAGTTATAAAAAAATTTAAAAACACATAGGAGCACAATAAGAGGATACAAGAAGCTAAAAACTATTGATGTTGTAAGGCTGACACTTGATGTGCAATAGAAGCTTTTACCTATATGGGATGTGCTTGGCTCCATTTACTAGGGCCATTATGACACTGCCCAGTGCATTCAGCGATAGACATAAACCGCCTCCACCATCACGGCTTTTACTCAACACTTTTTCACAGCTCCCAAGGTCAATAAGGTGCAAACGGCTGCGTCCTCCTGACACTGACAGGAAAAAAAGAAACAATATATATGTAGCATCTATTTCTTCAAGTAGAACTACAGAATCTCTTTTAAAAATGTGCTGCACACCTGTACTTCGTTTTCTAGGGACAGTCTGCAGAGTTGCTGAATATTTCAGGTGATTTAGCTTATTGTTTACGTTTTATGTCTGTCTGTTAAAAGCGGTTTTCATTGGCATGGCACCCAAACATAGCTGCTGCAAAGGTTTTTTTCAGTTTTTCTATATAATGAAAAAGTTAGAACCAGATGTGAGTCCCATTGACCCCAGTATTCAATGCAAAGAAAAGGTGGCTGCACATCACGGTTGGTCCAGAGTCCTTTTTATTAAATAATTTCATAATCGCAACCAATTCTGATTAAGCACAGTATTTGTGTGAAACGCGTTAACCATTAGCAGCCTGTCAGTGTCCTACTGGTGTTATGGCTGAAGAGATATTCAATAAAAAGAACAGGTTCAGCCACCTTTTCTTGCATTGTTTAGCTGGCAGAGGCAAGCACCCACTTGTAGAGTCAATTAGGCAAATCTTTCTCCCCTGGAGCAGTGTATCCTTCGCTTCATTGACCCAGTATAAGGCTACTTTGACACTGAGGCGCTTTACAGGCGCTATTTAGCGCCTGTAAAGCGCCTCAAAAGTTCAGCCCAATCCACCCCAATGTGCAAGCCTGAGTGCTTTCACACTGGGGCGGTACACTTGCAGGATGTTACAAAAAGTCCTGCAAGCCGCATCTTTGGGGCGATGAGGTAAGCAGTGATATAAAACAATGGGCAGCGCTGTCGAAGCAGCTGCTCGCCGTCTCGGTAGCATGGTGAACTGGCACTTTTAACCCCGTTTTAACCCCTTGTGGGGGGTTAAAAGCGCCACGCACCCGCCTGCATAGCAGCGCCGCTATAACAGCGGTAAATCCCCGCTGACACTAGCGGAGATTTACCGTTACCGCCTGCCCGCCAGATTGTGAAAGTACCCTTATATAGATCCAAAATTAGAAGTTCACCTTTCTGAACATGTTACACCCATATTTAGGGTGTAACATGAAACATGTTCAGCATCTGACACCTCTCCTTGTGACAGCAAGCCAGGGATATTCTCCCTGCACTCACTGTCAAAATTTGAAGAGACCGAGGCCATGCGGGGCTCCATCCTTGATTCACAGATCCCTGTGAATCAATTAACCTCAAGGACCAACAGTCTTTGCGGTTGTCGGTTTGTAGTTTCCAATGAACTACCAGGGCTCTGTTGAGCGCTCTAGGTAGTTCACTAAGCTTCCCGTCATTCAGTAACTGCCTGCCCATATCGGAGGTACAGGCAGACAGTCAGCAGGGCGGTGTCATTACACCCATGCTCTGCTGATTGTGGGGGAAATGCTTTACAGACTCCTAACACAAAAAATAATAAATGCTTATTTTTACCTGGAAAAAAAAATGTGCATTTCTTTTTTTTTTTTTTTAACTTCTCCTTTAAAGCACATCTAGGACCATGTGCGCTTTTCATGTCAAATGATTTGATCACTGTGTGAAATATTACACAACACACTGGAAAAGAGAAGGCTAAGGAAGTGCTTCCTCCTGCCTGCGGCAGACTGGTGACATCATCTCATCCCAGCCTAAACAACAGAACTCGAACCTAAAAATTACTTATTTTAACAATAAAGGTTTGAACTTTCTAAAAGTATATTGCTGCTGTATATTGTTATTATTATCTTTATATTACTATTATACACGATTTATATAGCGCCAACAGTTTGCGCAGCGCTTTACAATGTAGAGGGGGAGACAGCACAATTACAATACAGTTCAATACAGAAGGGACAGGAGGGCCCTGCTCATGGAGCTTACATTCTAAAGGGAGGGGGGAAGTGGTACAAAAGGTAATAGCTGCCAGGGATGGGTTGATGGGGGTGGCTCGGGTACAGTTCTTAAGTGGGTGTGGGATAGGCTTCCCTGAATAAATGAGTTTTCAGGGATCTCCTGAAGGTGGACAGGGTGGGGGCTGATCGGACATACCGGGGCAGCGAGTTCCAGAGGATCGGAGAGGCTCTAGTGAAGTCCTGGAGGCGAGCATGGGAGGAGGTAACCAGGGAGCTAGAGAGCAGGAGGTCCTGGGAGGAGCGGAGGGGACAATTTGGGGTATATCTGTAGATGAGGTTAGAGATGTAGCTGGGGCGATGTTGTAGATAACCTTGTATGTTGTGGTTAGTATTTTGAATTATATACGATGGGGTAGTGGAAGTCGGTGAAGGGATTGGCAGAGAGGGCAGCAGTTATGGATCGGTTTGTGAAATGTATGAGTCTAGCAGCAGCATTCTGTATATTGTGACATTTATTCATGCAGACTTGTAAAGTTCTAAAAGGTCCACTTTAACGTATCCATATCATCCAGCCGTATCCTTGCTCTACACACTCTAATCTCATCTAACAGAAAACAAATCTAAAAGAAGCGGTACAGTGCTTTAAAGTGATTTGTAAAGACTCGCTTTTTTTAAAAAAACAAACATGTTATACTTGCCTCCTCTGTGCAATTGATTTTGCACAGGGCAGCCCTGATCCTCCTCTTCTCGGATCCCTCCTCTGCTCTCCTGGCCCCTCCCTCCTTCGAGTGCCCCCTCAGCCAGCAGCTTGCTACAGGTTGCACACAAGCCGAGTCAGAGCACCTTGTATCCAATCAGTCACAGAGCCCCAACCTGGCCCCACCCCCTCTTTCCCGATTGGCTGGCAGACTTTGATTGACAACCACGGGAGCCAATGGCGCCGCTACTGTGTCCCAGCCAATCAGGAGGAGTGTCCTGGACGGCTGAGGGGATCGTGGACATCGCTGGGTAGAGAAGGGGCTCAGCTAAGTAATTATGGGGGGCTGGGGAGGCTACTACACACAGAAAGTTTTTATCTTAATGCATAAAATGCATTAAGATAAAAAAAAAACCTTCTGCCTTTACAACCCCTTTAACTATAAAGTTACAAAAATTCTGAGCACCCAAGTCTTTTCAGTTGAGCTGGTGTGCGCAAATCACAAAAGTGTGCCCAATGCTTCTCAAATTTTCTGGCTGGTTAAGCTGTTTGTGTCATGTAACTATGCATATCCCTCCTTGCATTACACAACTTACAATGAATGTGTTTACTACATCTAAGTGGTCTTCGGGCGGTATAGGCAACACATGCTTCTATTCTTGATTATCTCGGGAGGAAAATTAAGCACTTGACCTTTCAATGCTTCGCAACCTTACCTAGCCCAGTCCGACCATTATTTGATCCTACATCCACTTCCTTCCATTTTGTATTCCCCCAGCACATATCAGGCTCAAGGAAACCACACTTCTCTATTCAACTGTAGGAAACACCATTGTTTCCCATGAACCTGCTAAGAGCATCACATTTTTATGTGCACCTGCAATACGACGCTACATGCTGGAGAGATTATATTTTCCAAGAGTTGAAGAAACAGAACTTCATTTGGTTACATTTGGCTTCATTAAAAAAAAAAAAAAAGTGGGAAAAGGGGTGAAAAACTTGGCTTGACTACCTAGTAGGGTCTCGCTTTCATGTCCCCAATCAAATATGGAAAGATGAAAGGGGGAGAGTCTGGGATTAATTTACCCTTAACTGATGTGGTAATATATGTAAGTTTCTCTGGTATCCGTTAACGCTTTTCCCTGGGGTGCTGGCACTTGAAAAGCCTTAGCGGCTTGTTAAAAGGAAGCTGTAGTGAGAGAGATATAAAGGGGTTTTCATTAGCAGCCTCCATCTATAAAATGCAATTAGCCTGGCTGTCTCTGGCTTTCTGGGACACTGACCCTTTAACAAGCATGGAGTTTAGAAAGCGTGAAGACAGAACGCTTGATCCGCATGTTCTAGGTCAGTCATCAAACCAGAGGCATAACTAGAACCTTCAGGGCCCCAGTGCAAGAAATTATGAAGGGCCCCCCTGACCCCTGGCCAAGGCCCTTCCCGCTGATCCTGGGGCCCTTTACTCATATTGTGGGTCGCTTTATTACAGTCCAGCAGCGGGGCCCTTTCACAAGTTCTGCAGAAGACCCCCTTTCTGTCATCTTTGGGCCTTCCCATGGTGGTGAAATGCCAGGGCCCGGTCACAATTGCAACCTTTGCAATCCTGATAGTTCCCTCACTGGTGTCAGTAGTTTTTAATTTTTATTTAAATTTTATTATTTTTTTTTTTACCATTTAATTTTATTTCTTTTACAATTTTATTTTTACATTTTTTTAGGAGCTCTGTTGGGGGCTTTGATGAGATATCAGGGGTCTAAACAAACCTCAGCCCTAAATCACCATCAGTTTGGCCTCAGCTGCACAGAATGAATGGACAGGAATAGCTGTGCACCGAGCCTCCCATTCATTCAGAAATGGAAGTATAGTAAAAACAGTTTACTATGCTTCAGTTATGAATGAACCAATTACAAATTTACCAACCCATTCCCATCTCTCCATCATGACACATCTTCTACAGCAGCTGGCAGGAGAGAGGAGGGGGGAAGACAGCAGCTCTGTGGGAGGACCAGGGAAGCACACAGGGACCCTGGGAACAGCAGAAGACAAACTGGATAGAGGAAAATGGGGGAGGTTGGGTCCCCTAAATGCCACCCCCTGCCATCCCTCCTATTCAGGTGTACAAGGGAGGCACACGGGCCCCCCTGGACCATGGGGACCGGTTGCAATTGCAACCCCTATCATTGCGCCCCTGCATCAAACCAACATGGCAGCGGGCATTTTCATAAGAAAAGGTCAACAATAGCAGCCTCCACATTTGTTTAACTACATGTTTCCTTTGAGACAACGTTTATTCTTTGGTGAAAGCAGATGGCGCAATGCTCAAAATCAGTGTAAGGCAGAAAAAGACTGAGTAGTCCATCGACTACTCAGTCTTTTTCTGCCGTCACTCTTCTATGTTTCTATGTTTCTATGCCTTTGCAGAGAAACCTAAAATCAACCAGCGTGTAAATTTCAACAGGTGTGCAAAAACCAAAGAATATTTTGAACAAGTAGCTGCTATCGCTTAAAGTGCTTTCACTCCACTTAAAAAAAAAAAAACACGATATAAAACAAAAAAAAAGTGCTGCGCTACTAAGAATACTGTGTAAAATTATCACAGACTAATTAATTATAAACCTGTGTTGCAAATAAGCATAATCCAAATCACCATACTTTAAAACATGCTATTGACATAAAAATTCATAAATCCTTTAAAGTCCATATAAAGTGAGTGATTGTAGCAATTCCTCAATAAACGTTTCACCAAATAGTGCAAAATGATTTGCTTGTGCTCTCCTCCACCAATAACATAGGCTGCTTACCTCACATTTTGACCCATGTTTTACCAGTGGGTCAAAATCAGCAGTTTCCCCTCTAGGGATGATAAATATATCTGGCGCTCTAAATCCCCCGTGTCTTACACTCCCTTCCACAGTCTCAGGTAAGCCCCAATACCTCTCATCCAATGGACAATATGTGAGGAAGGAAAGAAAGAATGGCAGAATCTAGTGCTCTCCATTCCTAAAATGTTTAATTCCCATAGAAGAATAAAAATACACTCACAAATCTGGCACTTCGAGCCATGTCAGCTGATCTCGCACAACAACATCAACAGCCCGAAATGGCCGCGGTGTGATGTCAGTACATAGGCTCCGCCCCTATACGCGTGTCATCAAGACGTTGACTTCCTCAGACCCCTACTGAGGAAGTCCTTTGCAGGCTTGGGATAAAATCCACACTGTGTGCTCTGGCTCTGATGCTCTTTCACACCGGTACAGACATAAATGCAAAGAACAGAGCCAGCAATGCCAAACATCCTTGTTGCATTTTATTGATGCATAAAAGAAAGTGAGTAAAAATATACAGGGGCTCACGCGTTCCGGCTTACAAGCCTTGATTACAGCACATCAAGTGGGTGATCAAGGCTTGTAAGCCGATACGCGTGAGCCCCTGTATATTTTTACTCACTTTCTTTTATGCATCAATAAAGAAGCAACAAGGATGTTTGGAGTTGCCGGCTCTATTCTTTGTATTTATAACTTTTATTCTTTGTAATGTATAAGAAAATGTGTAAAGAGTATGGTTTAAAGCAGGGCTTCTCAACTAGGGTTCCATGGAACGCTAGGGTTCCTCCAGAGGTTGCTAGGGGTTCCTTGAGCAATGGTCAATTTCTACCTCTCAGATAAATTCCCACTGACACCATTGATCTTTTTAGCTATCTGTAAGGGGGGAATTCTTCCCAATGACCACAAGTGTAAGGAGCATTCTTCCCATTGACCATCACACTAATGTATCATGAGTTGTAGATTTCTAATTTTCAGCAGGGGTTCCCCGAGACCGGAGAATTATTTCAAGGGTTCCTCAGTGTTGAAAAGGTTGAGAGAGGCTGGTTTAAAGTATAATAGAAACTGATCAGAATCTTTAATGGTCTGATTACACTTTCTATTGATAAGTTTCTAAATTCTGCAAGTCATTATTTTTCCATTTTGCAAATAACCACAGTTTTGGCAACACACTATACAGTATTTAAAAAATGCATTACAAAAGCTCACGTACTTCCTCCTTTGCCACTCTTCTCCATCCTGTACTGGTATATGTGAAGAGTAAAAAGCATATGCGAATTCCTTCTATCTTCTTCAGCACAATCTGGCTTACTGGTACTTCTTGCCGCTAGGGCCGCATCTAGAAAGTGAGCGGCTTTCTCTGCTGTGGGGGCTCTCAGCTCACTCTGGTTTTGAAGCTGCAAGCATGAAGAAAAAAAAAAACCACTTAATTAGGATAAGGGTGTTCTTTCTTCCACAACCGGCCAAGTCTCCCGGGCAATCAAAAAAACAAATATGTACACCCAGGGACCAGGGATTCTGGCTTGTAGGCAAGCAAGAGTTTTCCTGAGGTTCTTAATGGCCAAAAAGAAATGTTCACAAACACAAGGCAGTTATTTGAGAGGAGGAAAAAGGGAAAACTTCTAAATAAATAATCTGCAGAATGCCATTATACCTGAGTGCCGCATATTGGATCTTCTCGGAGATAGACTCCTGGGGATTGACCATCTTGAAGGCTACCGGTGGCTACTTCAGCCAGCAGATCTTTAAGGTTTTCGTCCTTGCCGTAGATTTCCACAGCAGATACTCGGACTGAGAAGCGAGTGCCGGTCTTTTCTCTCCTCTCATTGATTAGCTTGAAAAGCCAAGAGATTGCACAAGGGATAACGCCAAGGCTTTGTGTAGAGGCATCTTTACCAATCATGGTGTAGGTCTTACCTAAAGGAGGAAGTACGGTTAGATTGTGATTGTCTTCAGGACAATGGGCTCATTTGTACGGATGATCAACCAGTGATTGCTTTGCAATTGTGCAGAAGCAGAAAAGAAAAAAAATATACTGCTAATCCACACAAATGATTATTTTAAATGACCACATGTAACAAATCTATGATTGTGTCCGAACAATATCCTTTTTAGCCACATACCTGTGCAGAGATCTTGATTTTTGCCCCTGTGTCACACAATCAGAGATCTGAATTTCAGATATTCCATAGATACCTCATTTACTCTTCAGCTGGTCAAAAAAAATGTACTGTATGCCCCCCGTCTCCCTCAGGATATACAACTTTTTTTTCACTAGGGGGCTTCAATACAGAATACTTTCCTTATACCAACTTCTTTTCTTTGATTCTGCACTGCCCACGCACGTGGGCAGATCCTTGACATCCTCATGTACAGCAGGACAGGCGGTGGCCACTGATGCTACAATGTAACTGACAATTTTAGACACGAGGAGTGGTGAAATGAGTATTATGAGCAAAAGATTACATGGCGCACTCCAGCTGGGGCTTGAAACCACTAAATCAGTGGTGACAGCTGATATGGGCAATCTTTGAAAGTCCACAGATTGATGAGTCTGTGGGGCAGGGGGGCAATGAGACAAAGCTATCTTTAGGTGGATGCCCCCTGGGTAGAGAGC
>BLSH010468313.1:1388075-1402739 GCA_018402905.1 Glandirana rugosa | reverse complement strand
TGTCACACAATCAGAGATCTGAATTTCAGATATTCCATAGATACCTCATTTACTCTTCAGCTGGTCAAAAAAAATGTACTGTATGCCCCCCGTCTCCCTCAGGATATACAACTTTTTTTTCACTAGGGGGCTTCAATACAGAATACTTTCCTTATACCAACTTCTTTTCTTTGATTCTGCACTGCCCACGCACGTGGGCAGATCCTTGACATCCTCATGTACAGCAGGACAGGCGGTGGCCACTGATGCTACAATGTAACTGACAATTTTAGACACGAGGAGTGGTGAAATGAGTATTATGAGCAAAAGATTACATGGCGCACTCCAGCTGGGGCTTGAAACCACTAAATCAGTGGTGACAGCTGATATGGGCAATCTTTGAAAGTCCACAGATTGATGAGTCTGTGGGGGGGGGGGGCCCCAGCAATGAGACAAAGCTATCTTTAGGTGGCTGCCCCCTGGGTAGAGAGCTAGAAGAAACTCTGGGACATAAAAAGAAAAGAAAGCGGCACCTTCTAAGTGTAGCAGTAAAACATTTAATAATGAACTCTTAAGAGGTGCGATATAAACAAGCATGGGTATTATTATAATACAGGATTTATATAGCGCCGACAGTTTGCTCAGCGCTTTACAACATGGGGGCAGACAGTACAATTACAATACAATGCAATACAGGAGGAATCAGAGGGCCCTGCTCGTTAGAGCTTACAATCTAGGAGGGTATAAGGTGTTCCCGAAAGCGCTGGGAGCCACCATTTAGCAGCCTCTGTAGCTGGAGACACCGGATCACCCCACCAGGGATGGAGCGGAAGAACACCTTATACCCGTGCTGGTTTATATCGCACCTTTGTGAGTGCATTATTAAATGTTTTACTGCTACACTTAGAAGGCGCCGCTTTCTTTTCTTTTTACAAAATGAGTACTATATCTTGCATATGCAAGGGGTCAAGGGCTGTGGGCTGTCTGCTGTTCTGCTTTCACTGAACCTAGTGAAGAGAAGCCTGGAGGCTGCCACTGCAGACTTCTTCCTTCGGATAATGCTATTTGCCTAGCTGTTATATAATGTAAATAGGGACTTCTGCCTTGCCCGTGTAGGGCTGTCTCCTGATATCCACACTTGCTCCTGGACAGTGGCTCAGGAAGTACTGAAATAAGTTGATTAGCATAACGACCAGGACTCTGGCAGGAAATCTTTTCTGTTCCTGTATCCATGATCTTCTAGTATGGCAGATGTTGTAGCAGAAGGGGCAGAAATACAGTTTATAAGACTGTCCGTACCAGGAGGATTCCTTCTATCCCTAAAAACAATATCCTGACTTTTTTATTTTTACCGGACTGGAATAATCCTTCAAAGTACACTTGTCACCTCCTCAGATCCCTACAAATGAGGGGTCCCTTGTAGTGAAGGATCAGGGCGTTATTGGTACCAATTACCACCAGTGGTGCCTGTGCTACATTCAGAAGTAGATGTAAACCATGACTGAATGACATTTCGTTGGCGGAAGCTCTGTGTATCATATATTTATTAAAAGTGCTGCCAACTACCCGCAGCGTTTTGCAACCACTTCTTGTACACATGCATGAACTTCATGGCTGCTTGGCATTTCTCTGGATGGGTTTCCTGATGGTGACAACAATGGGCCATACCAAGTGAATCACTTTACATATTCTTTCAGAATGTTTGCTGGGAGTGTAGGAGAGGACAAGATTTGTTTTAAATTGCATTTCAAGTGCTCAAAAAATCCAGCATGGATTTTTCCAATAACTATTTCTGCAAAAGCTGTGTTCACAGACCAGAAATACATCAATCGCAGTCTTAAGCCTCGTACACATGGGACGGCGATCGTGTTCAACACGTCGTACTCACGACCGTTGCATGCAGAATCGATCGTCTGTGGCGGCGCTTTCAACAGTTGAACGTATGACGGTCGTTCGTGGGAGTTGTATGTGCAGACTAGAAAACTTGGTCGTGTCAACAAGCTCGCATACGACCGTTGAGTCGTGTGTAGAGCAGCTGTGTTCAACAAAGTTGTATTGTGCTAAACACGCATGCGCCAAGTCCACTTTCAACTAACCTGAAATTAGAAAGGAGCCCAAAAGGTGACGCTACTTCCTCATTATACGCTCGTTCGCGTCATCACGTTCGGCCAGCCGCAAGTTGTATGTACGACCGTCGTGTGCATGTCAGTGGGCTACATACGACCGTCAACGTACGATTCAACACGGTCGTGTGCACGATCGTCGTCCCGTGTGTACGAGCCATTACTTTTGTTCTCATGTCACAGCATAGCAAAGGCTAAAATGCCTTATTATAAAAAAAAAGTACCACTTTCAAAAACAATTTATTCTGGGCAATGATCACAGAAAAACTTACCGCAGTCTTCACAGACCATTCCAAAATTTACCAAAATTTGGTCCCCCCTAGATCAGTGGTTCTCAACCTCAGTCCTCAAGTACCCTCAATGAGCGATGTTTTGGGAAATTCACTTAGATAAAATAGCTCTCATCAATACCATGTCATTGATATTGATTTAAAGCAGCTGTGCAAAGTAAAGGAAAACCTGAAAATGTGGACCGTGGGGGATACTTAAGGACTGAGTTTGAGAACCACTGTCCTAGATAGAGAATTATTGACCAAACGACTTTGATATGTCCTCTTAACTATCTATATGCAAACCCAGTTTCCTAACAACACATTGCTTTCCTCTAATGCCCATTTGTAACATTCCAGACCTCATACTCTCCTACCTTCTACCCCTTTGCCATATACGCCTACTCCTTCCCTGATACAGGCGGTCCCTGGGTTACAAACATCTGACTCCTACTTACAACCAGAGGGAGACAACCGGAAGTGAGAGAAAATCTCCCCCTAGGGAAGATCCTGGTGTGCTGGTGACACTATTTGCTCTGGATTCACACCTGGGCGTAGCGGTTTCAGGCAGAAAGATGCATGTTTTTTACCGCAATTTTTTGCTGCGATTTTGCCTGATTTAGTACAGATCAAAAGGTCACCAATGTAAAAAGTAGAAAAACGCCCAAATCAAGCTACAGGAATGCCTCCAGAACTTTTCTGAGCTTCATGTGTTTGGCTTCAGGTGTTTTTTAGTGTGGATGTGAACAGACTCCATAGAGAATCATTGATTTTTCTTTTACCCTCTAGAGTTTTGTAGCTTCAGGCGTCAAGCTACAAAATGCTCAGGTGTGAATGGGGCCTAAGGATGGGCTCGGGCGTGTTCAGAACCGCACGTGCCCAAGCCCGCCATGAAGTTTGCACTGCACCGCGCTAATTACTGGCAGTGAAATAATTCCCGATGCGCGGCTGCAGCGATCAGGAAATGTCTCACTGCCTGTGATTAGCGTGGCGCAGTGCAAACTTCCTGGCGGGTTTGGCCACGTTCCGTCCTGAACACGCCCGAGCCCATTCCTGGCCACCACTGCTCCACTGAAGCTTTATTACCAATCCTTATTTCCACAACAACCCAACATTTATAAAATCCAATGGTCATGGGGACAGGAAGTGAGGTGAAATCTTCTGAACAGGGACACAGGCAACAAAACAAACATTACAGGGGTTGTTAACCCTTCCCTATGCTATCCAAAAAAACAAAAAAATTATTTCTTTTTTTTGGCTGGGGCTACACTTAAAAAACTGTGCCTGTTCCGAATTACATACAAATTCAACTTAAGAACAAACCTACAGACCCTATCTTGTTTGTAAACCCGGGGACGGCCTGGGCATCTTCCCATCTCACCTTCCTTTAATGTTTGTTTCCATCCGTTCTCCTCCCTTGCTACACAACTGTTAACTTATCATGTTTTGTTCCATACTGAAATTGATTATCCTCCCACTTGCAATGTGCAATACACAAAATAATCTATACACACTACCTATGTACATTAAGGTGTGCGCCCCAAAGGTTCCAACACACGTGCCTTTCTCTGCAGCCTCAGCTGCACTGGACAGTGAATGACAGGTCCCCAGGCTCCGTGAAGCCACATAGTTACATCTGGTTGAAAAAAAAAGACACAAGTCCTTCCTGTTCATTCACAAGAGGAAGCATAGTAAACAGTTTACTATGCTTCAGTTGTGAATGAACACCGTGTGTGAGTATGTTCACTGTGTTCATTTGGAAAAGGAAGGAGCTGGTAAATATGGTAAATAAAACTACTGGGCAGTAGGGGGGGCAGTAGGGGGGAAACGCACAGAGTGATTAGAGCACCCCCTGCACACCTATGCCTATATATGTCTAGCAATTTAGAACATTCTAGCTAATGTGTCAAAGTCGATTGTGAGATTTACATTGAATGCTCATATGTACCCTTGCAGTTCTCTATATGCTATTTTATACTAATTGATTGTAATGCACCACACCCTGTTTCAGAAAAATGTTGAAATGAAAACAAGTAGATGCCTAGATTTTTTTTACACTGATCAGACTTGCAAGGTTAGGTGTCTGCTCTTTGTGTGGTTACAGTTTGGTTCCTGCAGGAATTAACTAAAGCAAGTTTTGCAACTAATTAAAAGCTATAATCTATTTGCATTCTGTGTGTTTGCTGAACCATTAAATGACAGCGTGTAATTAACAGACTGACATAGTAATTAACTGTAACAGATCTGGGAGCTTACCAAGCTTGACATGACCAAAGCAAAATATGCATCCATCTGCACCGTTCACAACAGACTGAATGACTTCCGCCACGGTCCCGGAGCAAACTTCTGCCTAGAAAGAGAAGATGGGAAAATGACTACTTCTGATTTCTGCTCATGCTGCACAAAATACGGTGAGGTATCTATGGGTCTGTTAGCACAAAGAAACCCAGCTTGGGCTATTCGGAAAAGTGTGGGAGGAAACCGGAGTACCCGGAGGAAACCCACACAGACACAGGGAGAACATGCAAACTCCAGGCAGGTAGTGTAGTGGTTGAGATTCAAACCAGGGACTCTTTTGCTGCCAGGCGAAAGTGCTACCCACTACACCACTGTGCCGCTATTATCACACAACTGGGTGGGCTCGGGTCACAGTGCTCTGCGCCCCGAGCCCAGCCTATTAGAGCCTGCAGAGGAGAGAAGGGGAAGCCGCCCGTGATGCCCGCGGAGGAGAGAAGGGGAAGCCGCCCGTGATGCCTGAGGAGGAGAGAAGGGGAAGCCGCCCGTGATGCCCGCGGAGGAGAGAAGGGGAAGCCACCCGTGATGCCCGCGGCGGAGAGAAGGGGAAGCCGCCCGTGATGCCTGCAGAGGAGAGAAGGGGAAGCCGCCCATGATGCCCGCAGAGGAGAGAAGGGGAAGCCGCCCGTGATGCCCGCGGAGGAGAGAAGGGGAAGCCGCCCGTGATGCCCGCGGAGGAGAGAAGGGGAAGCCACCCAGAGAAGTCTTATGGGTCACAGTGCGCAGAGGCGCTACACGTGGCCCGGGTGCCAAATGCTCTAGGTACACCATGTTAACCTGTAGGTGGAAGGTCAGCCCATGTGTTTTTACTTCCCCCTCTGCTGTGCATGTGAACAAGGTTGTAATCTACCTAGTTAGGCCTCTTGCGCACTTGAGCTCAAAAACACTGCTTTTACAGGAGTTTGAGCTTTTGTATTTGGTACATTCTTGTGTACCCCTCAAATGCAATGCAATTCAGCCCCTAGCATCTCCATGTTGCGATTTGATTTCTGTTTCACCCTAGCTTTGCAAGGAGGCTTCAGGTAAAAAAAGTATTATTCACCACAAAAAAAAACCACTCCCTCTGTAACACACCAAGTTGGAATAAACTGTATTGGATTTACGTTGGTAAATAAATCACTGCTGCAGCAAGGGAGACCAGCGTAATCCTTTCACCTCTGCAGTAGTAAATCACAGCTTCTGGACTTTGCTTGGTCCCACTGCACAAAGCAATTATTCTAGCAAACAGGTCCATGATACCTTTTGCTCGATCTTAGGTTTAGTGTCAAGGTAAGAGGCACCAATAATCAGACAACAGAACAAAAATGTCTACACGTTGCATGAGTAAACGTTCTTGCCCATAATCACTATTCCTCTTAATTTTAAAATAAACCTATGATCCAGCAGATAGCATTGTGGACCTATTTTCTTCGATAATTGCATTGAATTCTACTTCTGAGTGTTCTAAGTGAGATGATACTGCCTGTGGATCTCGTCAAGTAAGTAAGTTGCCATGCTGTCATATAGGCTGGGTCTCTGGAGGTATGTCTTTAGCATAAATGATATTTAAAGCGATGTTCCACCCAGAAGTGGAACTTCCGCTTTAAAGGAAGGTGACCCCCCTGACGTGCCCCAATTGGCATGTCATTTTTTTGGGGGGGGGGGGGACCGGAGACCCCGTTTTCACAGGGTCCCAGGTCCACTTCCTCTCCTAGAGCCGCGACTCCAGAAGGAAGTTAATCTCCCCTTCCCCTCCCTCTCGGCGGTCCCAGACGATACACCGGCCATTCACAAGGTGCAGTGCGCACTCAGCTCTGAAGCCAAAGCCGGGTGCCCACACTTGTGATACCGGCGCCACCGAGGGGAGGGGGAGAAGAGCGAGCCCTCGGGCGACCGCATCGCTGGAGCGAGGGACAGGTGACTCTTAACTGGGTGGAACTCCACTTTAAGACTGAGGGCCAGTTCACACCACATGCAGCCCAGAGTGTTTTTTTTCTGCATCAAAAAAGCATGGAAAGTAAGTTATATGGTTTCCAATGGCATAGTTCACATCACTGCGATCAGTTCCAGAAATAAAAAGGTAGAACATGCTGCATTGTTCCTGCACTGGACTGTGCTGGAACGCAGTAAAACGCATGAAAAGGCATCGGACTCCAGTACAGTGGAAACAAAAACAGGAGAAAAAGAAGCATCTAGAATGCATCCGGAAAAACACCAAAAACGCATTAAAAAACACGCATGCAGGAACGCATCCGGAACGGATCTGGAGTGCATTTTTGTGGTGTGAACCAGCCCTGAAGAAAAACAGTTTGCTATACTAAGTTCTCTATCAAACTTTTAGCAATAAATGAGAAAGGCATGAGAACATATAAGAGCTTGGTGTGGTGAAAGTGTAGATAATGGCAAAAATTTGGCTGAAATGATGCAGCAAATAGCCCAACACATTCCAGGTATGCATCATTAGCCGAGTTTCTGGAGCAATGGTACAATGATTAGCCATAAGATTTTTTTTTTTTTTTATAGAACTTGTTTTTGCAGAAGAATTACCGATTTCCCCTTTGCAGAGATGTTGTCAAAATGAACCTCAAATTACACTTAAAATGTTACTAAACCCAGGACCCTGCATTCACTATATCTGGTCTCCCACAGTACACAGAGCATGGAAATGCAATTATTTTAGTAAATATAAACTGCTAAATACCTTTTCATATCAGCAGTATATAGCAGTCTTGTGACTTCTATCAGTGCCTGGTTAATGCTTATCAGGATGCAGAACCCCTGACCCTCTGTCTGGACAGTGCTGATTGGCCCTGTGCTGATCACATGCACTCTCCCAAGAAAAAAAAAAACTCTAGCAATACAAATCAAACTGAGCATGTGCAGAGTGACTCCACTAACTCAGTCTTATCCAGACATGGTTTGGGGACAATGCAAGAAGGGAAGGATCTATGCATGCAGGATCAAACAGCATTTTTACACAATACAGAGGATTAAAGTGGTTGTATACCCAGGCAAAGGAAAAAAAAACCTGCAAGACAATAGCATAATGAGTTAGAATGCACCGCATACTAGCTCATTATGAAATACTCACCTTGGAACGAAGATCCGTCAGGGCTGTTCGGTCCCCTCTGAGGGAGCAGACATCTTCCCTCGGATCTTGCTTCCGGGTACGCGGCTCCGGCGCTGTGACTGGCCGGAGCCGCGAGACATCACTCCCGTGAATGCGTGCGGGAGCCCATCTTTCCGGCAAGGTCTGGTGCTAATGGGACGTCACGGCCCATGCGCCGTGACCTAACAGCTGCTTGCAGGGGGAATATCTTCTAAACCGTACAGGTTTAGGAGATATTCATTTTACCTACAGGTAAGCCTTATTATAGGCTTACCTGTACGTAAAAATCCCTTTGGAGGGTATACAACCGCTTTAACTCCTTAGGCTCCACAGTAAGTATAACAAGCATGCTCTACTGCATATACAGACTGATTTTACTGTTGTGGGTTTAGCAACACTTTAATGCGGTTGTATCCCCAAAACTGACATCTTTACCTACAGGTAAAGCCTATAATAAGGTACGGTTTAGGAGATATTCACCCTGCATGCAGCCGCTGACGTCAGCAACACGTTCACTCTGAAGGTCCGGCAGATCTTGCCGGGAATTCAGAGCTCGCTGTCGGAATGAAGAACTCTCGAGTGACGTCTCGCAGCTCTGGCCACTCACAGCGCGGAAAGGGAATATGTCCGCTCCCTCAGCACTGACCGAGTCGGGCTGTGGGGGCCTCGTTCTAAGGTATTTCATAATTTGCTAGTATGCAATGCATACTAGCACATTATGTTATTGTGTTTGGCGGGGGGTTTTGTTGTTGCTTGTTTACTACAGCTTTGAGCCTGGTAAACACTGCGAACGAAAAAAAAAAAAAAAATCAGCTACGGTCAACGCCAATGTACTAACGATCCAATGTTAGTACAGCGATCTCCCCCGCTGAGAGTTGTTGTGTTCTGACAGGGGGTTCCAGTATGCTTCCAAACGGCCAGCTTCTGTCAGACTGGCTAGCATACATACAGGTGCTTTGATTCTGTACAGGGCTTTAGGCGAAATTTGTTTGAAAAGTAAAAGGATATTGCTCAGTTTTCTGTCAAAGCCATGCGATCACCAAATCAGTACAGACATGGAAATCACATGGCTTTGTAAATAAAGCCATGTCAGAGACAGCTGCCATTGTATTTCTTCAGCCGGTTCCTGTCTGCGTAGCGTACATTCATTGCTGCAGAGTGGCAGCGTCCCGTGAACCGCCATCTATAAACAGCGGCTTGTGCCCGCCGCACTCTACAGAATTGTGGCCTCAGCTCGGGCGGACTCCATCTCTGCCGGCGAGCCGCAATTGCCTGGCAGAAAAGAAAAACGGGGAACCGCCGATGTCAAAACGCCGGTTCCCTGCTCTGTCAGGCGGCATGTAAGAGATCTACTGATCCCTGCCACTGGGATCAGTTAGATTTCTTGTGCCCCTGGCAGCCCAGCCCCCTCACAGTTAGAACACGCCCAGGGTAAACACAGCCCCTAGATCTCCCCCTACAGGTTAACCCCTTCCCTGCCAATGACATTTATACAGTAATCAGTGGCTATTTAAATTTCTGATCGCTGTATAAATGTCATTGGTCCCAAAAAAGTGTCAAAAATGTCTGACATGTCTGCTGCAATATCGCAGTCCCGATAAAAATCGCAGATCGCCGCCATTACTAGTAAAAAAAAAAAATTGTAAAAACGCCAGGAATTAATTCTCATGGTTTGTAAACGCGGCAACTTTTGCGCAAACCAATCAATAAACGCTGATTGCGTTTTTTTTTGTTTTTTTTTTTACCAAAAATATGAGGAAGAATATAAATCGGCCAAAACCGATGAATAAATTTGTTGTTTTATATATTTTTTTTGCATATGTATTTTAGCATAAAGAAATATTGTTTTTTTTTTTTTTGGAAAACTGTCGCTCTTTTTTTTTTTTATAGCGATCAGAAATGACGCAGAGGTGACCAAATACCACCAAAAGAAAGCTCTATTTGTGGGAAAAATAGGACGCAAATTTCGTTTGCGTACAATGTTGCACGACCGCGCAATTGTCAGTTAAAGCGACACAGTGCCGTATAGCAAAAAGTGCCCTGGTCCTAACGTGAGAAATCTTTCCGGGGTTGAAGTGGTTAAGGCTGGGTGCACACCATTGCGAATTGGATGCATAGCAGGGGATTTTGACCGCCTCTCTATGGAGCGGGCTCACACATCTCCGAAGCGGCTCCGGTGCGAATTTGCACAGGAGTCTTGTGTGTCTTTTGGTCCATTTCAGGTCCGAATTCAGCCCAAAAATTCAGGCTGAAATTGGACCTGAAATGGTGAACGGGGACGCACCGGACCACTGCTGGGAGCCCCATCACTATTATCTGTGAACCCAGCCTAAAGATGCGTTCAATTCGATCTGGCCCTAGAAATCAATATGTTTGTTAAAATGTGTTGTACAAAAATTTGAAAACTCCATCCTGCTCATTCCCAATGAAGAGTCGACCTACCTGTGAAGCATCTTGAGGAAACACCGAATCGAAGGCAAACATCTTTGGGACGGCAACCACAGCTCTCCTGTGGCCGGTCATGGTGGGGCCACATGTCGGCGGGTCATATAGAGTGATCTGTTTCTTTCGCGGGTCAACTTTTAAAAAAGACATGGATTCTGATGTGTCATGGATCCCTTGTGACGGACAGATTCTCACCATTACTTTCACCTGTAAAAAAATATCAATTGTTGTTAAACATTCGGAGCATTTTTGTTCGTTATAAAAATATACAAGAGGGTGATTTATATAAGCAAGCATGTGATTTATATTGCAGGACTGGAAATTGCCTTTAATTGTTATGTCACAAAAGGTGTTCCTGCCCACAGGCCACAAAACTGGATTATCTAGCTGAAGGTAAATGAAGTAGATATTTCCACATTGACGACCTGTTAATGTTTCCTATGGCTTCTTTTGATCTCTTTGTCATTAAAAGGAGGTGGCTGAAATAGCTTTCTTTTTTCAGGCTTGTTTCCCTTATTTTCACCTACTGTTCCTGCCAGAAACACACTTCTTGTCCTAGGGTGACAACCCTCAATCACCGCACTGTATTTATGGAGGAGCAGCGTTGTCGCCCTGTAGGCAGGGCCAGTTGATTGGTACCTTGAGATATAGAGTAAGGGCACATACAAAAGGAAGGCGCGCCGACCTTGTGCATTACCAAAGATATTTTAATAAATGTTTAAAAACAGCAGCGCTGGGCCGGTCACAAAGATGGAGGGAGCCTACTGGAACCAGGAATAAGGTAAGTATTACACCTTCTCCCTACACCCCTAGTAAGTTGATAACACTTGGGGGGAGGCCTACTGTTAAGATTGATTTCGTCTAATTCCTCAAAATCCGCTTTAAGAGACTAAAAAGAGCAAATAAGAGCTGGCTATTTTTAGGGTTTACATCTATTTTAACAGAACCAAATAAAACATGGCGCACATAGTAGCCCAGTGCTGTAAATGTAGCAGCCAATCAGAAGCCAGCTTTCATAAGGCTTCATGCACACTGGACGTTAAAAAAAATGATCTAAAAATGTCAGTAGCTATGAAGTGAGCCTTTCAACTTTTATCAGTGTTAAAGTGGTTGTCAAGCCTTGACAACCACTTTAACCAACAGGTAAGCCTATGATAAGGCTTACCTGTAGTTTCCCTGCATATCTCCCAAACCTGCACGGTTCAGGAGATATACAGTGTACTGCATGTGCCAATGTCATTGGGCACATGGGCAGTGAAGAATCGGCCTCCGTATCGTTCCTTCACTGACAGCGTGCCACAATTGGCGGCTCCCGTGTGCATTGCGCGGGAGTGACAACACGCGGCTTCGGCAAATGACAGAGCCCCCGGAAGGAAGAGGGGCGAAGATGGGCCCCTCCTGGAGCGGGGACATCGCGGGTTTCCATGGCAGGTAAGTGTCACTTAATAGAGTAGTATGCGATGCATAGTAGTCTATTATGTTTTTATATTGCAGGGTAATCATGAGAAACAAAGAGGAAGTAAAACCCACAGGGTTTATTACCTCTTTAATGCACTAGCGTTTTTGAGCGTCAGCGTTTTTTTTTTTTTTTAAATGGATCCAAAATTACCAAAAACGCTGGTGAGCAACATTTATAAGCCTTTATGAGCATTTTTAAGCTTCCAGCGTTTTTTGTGCTCAGAAGTACGACTCCTGAACGCCAATTTAGGGCGTTCAGATAACAGCCCATAATCGCCACTGCTGTTAAATGACAATAAACGTGTGCATGAACACATAGGTCACAGGGATATGCAATTAGCGGACCTCCAGCTGTTGCAAAACTACAAGTCCCATCATGCCTCTGCCTCTGGGTGTCATGCTTGTGGCTGTCAGAGTCTTGCTATGCCTCATGGGACTTGTAGTTCTGCAACATCTGGAGGTCCGCTAATTGCATATCCCTGACATAGGATAACATAAAGGGACGTTTATGGGCTGTTTAAAAAAATAAAAATAAAAAACGACCATAAACGGTCGTTTATCAGCTTCAGTGTGCATGGAGCCTTAACCCTCCAATCCATACTGCAGTACTCGTTTTTTTTTCTTTTTTTTTACTACTTATGGATATCTGCTCATTGCAGAATGTTCTTAATAAACCTAGAAAAAAAGTCTATTAAAAAGGTCAACAGAAAGAGGAATATTTGGGTCAACTCTATTAGAAGCTTCACCCTTTTGGGCCAGCTATAAAAATAGATTTTAATACATGCTATGGTTTAACAGGCCCCATTTTACCATATTCATCATTACAGGAAATGGAATCCGTTAGTAGGTGGGAGGGGGGGGTCTGACCTATCTCATCTCCTTTGAGTAGCCCAAGGCTAAAGTGCTGAATTCTATAGGTTATAAAAAAAAACCTGAATAGACTTTATAATCTGGGAGGGAGGAGAACTCACATCCGCACACTACATGCGGTCAAAAAAAACCCAACGTACAAGAACTCTCAAGTGTGTATTAGGAAAGCAGATTCAACCATCGGAGGCTGATTTTCATCTGCTGGAGAATAATTTTCTATAGCACTCAGACTTAAGCAGCCAGCTACTTCCTCGCTGTACTGGCATGGGGCTAAGGGAGCTGTAACAACTGAAATAAAAAAAAAAAAAAAAGAATAAAAAAAAGCAAAGTTGAAAAAAAAATAACTATATAGCGGTCAGGGTTTTTTTTATTTATGCATGTATTTATTTAAAGAATACGTTTCTAGTGAATAAATAAAAAATCCTAAGTGGTATATCTGGGCATTTAGTATAACTCAGCAATACATTAAAGTGATTGTAAAGGCAGAAGTTTTTTTTTTTTTTTGTTAATCTTAATGCAAGGCTTCTGTGTGCAGCAGCCCCCCTCATACTTACCTGAGCCCCATCTCGATCCAGCGATGTTGCATGAGAGACTCGGCTGTCCGGGACTCTCCCTCCTCATTGGCTGGGATAGCAGCGAAGCGCCATTGGCTCCCGATGCTGTCAAAGTCGGTGAGCCAATGAGGAAAGAGAGGGGGCAGGGCTGGGCCGCTGTTCCGTGCCTGAATGGACACACAGAGCTGCGGTTCAGATTTGGGTGGCCCCATAGCGAGCTGCTTGCTGTGGGGGGCACTCAACAGGAGGGACGAGCCAAGGGGTGCTGGCGAGGGACGCGAGAAGGGAAGGATCCGTGCTGCTCTGTGCAAAACCAACTGCACAGAGCAGGTAAGTATAACATTATTATTATACAGGATTTATATAGCGCTAACAGTTTCCGCAGCTCTTTACAATGTAAAAGGGAGACAACACAGTTACAATACCATAAAATACAAGAGGACATAACATGTTTGTTATTTTGAACAAAAAAAACAAAAAAAAGAGACTTATAGTATCACTTTAACATTTCCCAATGCTTTAAAAACACTACAAGTACATAGAAATATAGTTGATCCTGCCAGAAATCCAGCACACATCAAACTTCCTGTTTGAGCTGAAACTCTGCTGCACAAGGTGACCATCAATAGGTTGAAATGTAGGTGCTTCAGTAAGATCTATCTATCTATCTATCTATCTAACGTCTGTTGAACAGACCTGCTAGAAAAAAGCCATTTGATCAGCAGCTGCATCGCTGATTTGTGTATTCTGACAATATTGGGGGGGGGGGGGGGGGAACAGCAGGACACTGGTCAGGAATATGAAATGCTGGGTTTTCATATTCTTTAAGCATTAGGCCTTATACACAAGGGACGTATGAAAAAAAAATAAGCAAAACGTTGGGCCCGACGTCAGGGAGAAATCAGTGTTTTTTCCGGCGTTTTGCATCGGCTTCAATGAGCATTAATGCACATTAGTGAGCGCCGGCGTCAATAGGCGTTTTAAAAAAAAAAAAACATTCCACGGCTATTTTTGAACCTGAAAACGCCGGTTAACGTCGGTATGGCGTTAGTGACCGTTTTGCAGGCTCAGCATCAAAACGCTACAGCCTCGGAATGCGCTGGTCCCACGTTCTATTTACAGGGCAGTAACGCCGACGCTCTCTACAGCTCAAAAACGCCTGCGTTTTTATGGGGCCATTGAATAACATGGAGTGCTGCAAAAAAACGCTAAAAAACGTGGCTGTAAAAAACGCCCGTGTGTATGAGGCCTAATAGTTGTGTTGAGATTGTAATACAGCCCTATTATATCTGGTCAATGTGAATGCAAAATGCAGATCAGTTAAAAATAAAAATAGGCATTCACCTTGTGTGCAATGCAGTTGTCCCCCTACTGTGTAACTATATTAATAATAAAGTGCTTTTTTTTTTTTCACAGCCCCTGCATCTTGCACCCTGGTCGCGTAAGGCTCCGACATCGCAAAACTACGACTCGGACGTTTTGCCAGTGATTGCGGTATGGCTGCAATTGGCCGCAAAAGTCCAAGTTTTTATCGGCACCTTACAAAAAAAAAAAAATTTTGCGGATAACTGCGGCCGCGAGTG